>JAUUEB010424298.1:0-11998 GCA_032362205.1 Clione limacina
AATCATTTTTCTTTATTTTTGTATTTGTTTGACCCGTTGAAGGGAATTTTCCCGAAATATTGTTGATTTTTTGTTCCTGTTATCTTGTCCCAGGTGTTTAATGATAATTTTTTCATGCTATTTTTTTTGCACCTTTGTAGTCATACCCCTTTTTATAAGCAAAAATGGTACCGATAGATACGTATTTGTTATACAATTCCAACCATATGTAATTTGACACCGTTTTGAAAAGTTTATAACATGACCTTTTGGCCATAAATTGACTTTTGCCAAACATGTTCAAAATGTACCTCACAATTATTTTTTTTTAATATTAGGCTATGTACAATACAAATCAAAATAAAAACTGCGTCGACCTTCATATACTCATCGGATATAGCTATTCTCATAGCAAAAAGCTGTATACAACTCATAGAAAACGAACGTTATCATCGTGAACCTTGCAACGATAAGTGATAAATGAAAAAATATGACTTATCTCTTATCACAGGAATACCAGAACATATCTTTTGAAAGATCAGAGAAAAATAAAAAATAATGTTTACAACGCATGCGAATGCACAATAAAGCCAATTTTTTTTAGCCATGGGAAAATTGCTTTAGAAATAAGAGTCCTGATATGTCAGTGTGGAACAGCTATTTGAAGAAGAATTGTGTGTTATTATTAACGATCATAACATTTTTTTTGTCACAACGAAACACACATTTTTGAGACAAGTCTATTCGTATACTATACGTTTTCTATGTTGAGCAGAAAAACTTATACAAATAAAATGGTTGCCTTTTCTTTGTTTGTTGCAATAATGCGCTGAACGAATGCAACTCATATCACGAATACTTTATTTGCTTGGATAAGATAACAATATTTCTTGTTTGTGTCAGTGTATTTTTTGGAGAAACAACGCTGATTACATTGGAACATCTTAGTGCTGAGGATTTCAGCGAATTCGGTTCATCGGTGTATTCAATTCCATGCTCGTTCCCTTTTATAATAAATTATCTAAATTATGGGAATATTCCACGTTTGGTCTGTACGTTTCAAGATACGCAATTTCGGAAAAGGTGAATTTACATATTTGGTTATATCAGCAGATCTATAGATCTTAGATACACTTGTGTGGTCTAGACATAATCATGACTAAAATGATATTTATTTTCGATATTTGTTTGTGTTTGCAAACATCTTCGAAGTTTTTAACGTGTACAAGAACCATATGCACACATTTCACCACAATTATTTCAAAATGAACAAACAAACAACAACAACATCAATCACTTAGTTTTTCATCTATCAATCCATCTATCAAGAAAGAAACATTGTCAACATTCCTCATCGACTTATTGAACAATCCGTCAATAATTCGATACATTTCTTTTTTTATTTCAACCCAAACAAGTCATAATGTGTCTTTACAACTGTGCCTTACTGGGAACTTTTAAGCTCATTAGACACAAAATACCAATTTGCTTAGTTTAATGTGAGAAAAGCTTCTTTCTAGTTCCAATAATGATAACTATTTTGATCCTAATAGGATCTTCCTTGGCATGACAAAGCGTCATCATGACAAAGACTAAGACCACGTAAAGCTTCAGCGGCTTTTTACAAAGACGATTGTTCCCGTCAAATGAGCGAACACAAATTAAGGCCAAAATCATGTTATATAACTAAATCCTATACAGCACGAACGGAACGGTGACTTATTTTAAGAAACTTTAAGTTTTAAGTAGCTACCAAAATACTTTGTTCTTACCAGTTTTACTTTCACTTATACGTATATTACAATTTCAATAGGCAAAACTAATGTTAAGAATACAGTTACTCATCGTGAAAACTCATAGTTCTTAATATAAATATGTTTATTGTGTTTATGTTATGGCTTTCTTCTCTATATTAATTTCTGTCTGTATGTAACAAAACTAACTTTCCAACGGTCCCATTTTATTATGCGTCGATAAACCTTGAACATCACAGACACTTTCAAGTTTTGACCTGTTATTTACGTTACCCCCTTCTACATTATCTACTTGTTGCATACTCAACAGACGCGATGTCATGACTTCATTGTATACGTTTGAAGTCTGCACTGTGTCGTATCTTTCATCTTGAAGACATCAAATTACATCTGAGACACACCAGATCACTTGATCATCTGATCGCCAGATATCTACCGCCTTACAGTATGATCTGTTTTCTTGTTCTAGAAGTAAAACGAAATACATACTATCCTGTTTCTTTTGCTTAATCTGGTATCTTCCCCAACTTTATTTTTCTTAACATTTTAGCCTCCATCGTCATGTCTCGTTTCGTGCTTATTTCTATTACTGAAACTATTTTTGGAGGGTTGCCTTAACTCTGGTTTATATCTTCTGTCTCGAAGTGTTTTGTATGGACAACGTTTGAACACCAATGACCAGCCAGTGATTTCTTTATAGTGAAACAATACAGATACGTACTGATTAGTGGCTAATCTTTTAGTATATGGTGTCCTCGAGCTAGAATGAGTTTCTCAATAGCTTCTTGATACAATTTTCGTCGACGCAAAGTATAGTTACAAATCTTATCCAAAAACTTCAATCGGAAATATTTGTTTCCACAGGGACATGAGAAGGTAACATTAGTTTTTACTACATGAGACGATTTTTTGTATCGTTGTATTTATTTAGATACAATTATATTTTTAGCGTCTGGTTTATTTATTTACCAGTTGCTTAAGTATCTGGCCTTACCTGGGATATATGATATACAGAAAAAAGATTACCACGAATTGGCTGATTCTCCGTAAAAAAAGAACACCACGAAGAACAATAAAAGAAAGGAGAAATGACAAATAGTAAAAAGGAACACATTTATTATTATTTTTAACACAAAACACAGGCACTTCCCTATCCTTCAAACTAGTATGTAGCCATCCCCTATACTAAAGAACCATAATAAGAGAATTTAGAGAAAAAACATTTACTAAAACAATTATTAATGAAAGAGATAGAGATGTGTGAAGTGTGTGTATTACAAAGGGTCCAAGGCATCAGATCCAACTTCAACGGAGAGTGAGAGTGAAAAATATGCCGAGACGGAAAGCGCAAAAACTACGAAGCAATTGTTCAATCTACAACCAAAGAAGTGCATAACTTTTCAACGAAGTTGTGGGAACTTCTCGTTCACTTGCTTTTAAGTGCTTACTATGGCGGAAGCGAAAGCTAGCTTCGGTAAGATGGCGCTTTGACTTAAAGTGGACATTGGAACATATAGTAAAATACTAAAAGTCTTAAAGATCAATGAAAGTACACATTTACACCAAACGCTGAACTGGGCGTCTCAGATGTCTAACGTTCGCGTCGATTGATTCGAAACTGTGGCTGTAATTACATTGCCTACAAACGCAGACACTTATTTTTCAATTTGATTAAGTAGATTAAATATTCTCATCGACTCTCAGATCAGGGTTTTAGGATATTACCTCAATATTGACTGATGTAAGACAACTAACAACTTTCTAATGAGTGCAACAATTGTAATTGATTTTTTTAATGTTGAATTGTGATGATTAAGCCGACTTGTAATCAACGTAAATGACTCATTTCTATTTTTAGTTTATTTGACAGTTTAGTATGTATGCATGTCTCCCTAGAATTATCCTTATTTTCAACTGAATCTTTTAGCATAGGTTCAATCTGAAAATATAGTTGTTATCGGCAGCAATCAAACTCAAACCGTTAACCCTATACATCGATGGTTTTGAGGCTCAAAACAATAAGTTCAGACTAATACCTGACCTGCCATTTTAAGCACATTGCACTCACTTTTGACATGGAATTAGTTGTAGACGTACGTCTTTACCATGATATCGAAAGCAGACACCCTTGGCCTAAGAAAGAAAGAATAGATATGAGTTTGAATGTGTTACTATTTCTGTTTTCTTATCGCTAGCAATATTTTCATTTTGTCGTGTACCAATCGTTCTTTTAAGCATTGTTTATTTGCATAGCTATATGTCACTTGTGATTTCCAATTAACTGACCTGACAGGTGATAGTCTGAAAATAAAAGAACCTTTGCTTAAAATCATAACACTCGTTGGACAGTTACAATGAAGTTGATGAACGAATTAGTACTTTTACGCGTGTTTCATTATGAAAAAAACAACATTAAGTCACAATTTAGAAAAGCATAGTGGATTGGAATTATGGTAAGATATGTTAATACTAACAAGTCTCAAGTAGCTTAACGAACCACACTTACTTCTACCAAATCCTAGTATTGTTCGTGTATGTTATTTCCGTAGATTGGTGTAGTAAGTGGCTCTTGCAAAGAATTTAATTTACAATACAGTTTTAACTTGATAATATATTATTAATTTATGGAAATATGTGAGTATATGGAGACATTCGGAAATGTTGCCAATTCAATCATCTCCAAGTCCACATATCAGATTTCAAGATGACGACACCAACCATAAAGGTAAATAACGTATCGATCATAATACAATAAACAATGTATTTAGTATAATATCTACTTAGTACTGAGGATAATATCAACACACTTTTAATTGCTATGATGTACAGGATATTTATTACCATTGTCAGTTTTATGTTTTTTGTCTTTAGGAAGTCAACATCAATTGGCACTATTGTATATTATATGTAAACAGATCATTCCATATTTTTGTTTTTGTTTTTTCAAGTGACAAATGATTTGTATCTGTGTTTAGTTAAGAATAAAAGGTGTATGCAATTTTTCAGAACATTGTTTTTGCGTTTTTAACATTTGACTGAGCGTGTTCCTAATTACATTCGAGCTGAAGCCATCCGTAGCTTACTAATTGTATATACATTTTGAACACGGACACTCACGACAGATCTTTCAAGATGAATCGAGGCATTTTTAATTTTTCCGCAAAATGATATGCCTCAACTTTTCCTTGACAAACGGTGATCATATGAGACTTCCGGTGTCAGACTGACTTGCGCCCCTGACTGACTCCATTATGACTTACCTTTGTCATGTTGGTGACTTATACCACGTGTTGTATAGGTAACCTTTGCCTACATAACTTATTAATTACATATGACATTCACATTAGGTGTGACGATATCAAGAAATTGTCAAGCGCTATATACATGGCATCATTCACATACAGTTATAATAAAATTTTCTCATTCATGAGGGAATAAAACACTGCCAGCAGCTGTGGATACACGACAATCTACCTAATCAGGTTTGATAGACTCCATCTTTATATTTGTTACGCTCTCAGGCACTGTCATCTTATTCATCAAATCCTAATCATTATGTATAGCGAATAAATGATTACTGTTATAATGCAATGGTCTAAGTTATTAACCGTAAGCTATGTACTAGGAGATTCAAGAAGTTATCATTTAGCCTAACGCCGAGTACTGAGTACGTATGTCCTAGAGTAGTTTATCAACATTTCAACACCGGGAATCTGGCTAATCAGTTCTTCACAGAAGTAGCTATATACCGAGACAACTAGATTCTGTAGATTGGTAACTTTCTGATGTCATCATGTTTACTGTTATACCTGGACTCCTCTAGGGGTGTCTTGTTTCAGCTAAACACAAGTGATCTGGGGGTCGGATTCAAAGTGAATTATGAAAAAAAAGTTGCGCTATACAAGAGGCGGACTATCCGCATTACCTCGTGATTCTCAGTTTCAAACAAAGTTCGTGGCCGAAAGATAAAAATTATCGGGCAACAGACCCGAATAATTTGAAATAAAGAAAATGTTCACGGACTTAAAGAAAATACATACAGGAAAGCGTGTCTCTGTTATTTTATAGTTACTCGAAACAAAAATGTTTAAAAAAAAGAACCGTAAGCATTTAAACTTGAAACCAATTTGACATTGACAATTAAATATAATTTATTATTCGTATGAGCTTCACGCCATAAAGTATCCGGCTTAGGACGAAGACGGGCACATTAGGGAACATCTTTAAATAACTAGTGAGTCCCAAATGTGTGAACATACGTCATTGTTTTTAGAAACCGTGTGACGCTGTCACTATGTAGGCACAGATACCATACTTAATTGCCGTTCCGTTGAGTCAAGACTAATTTGTTTTTCCATCTTCCGACAGGAAACATTTTCCCTTTTTAAATCGGAAATTTGCATTACATTTAAAGACCACTAATCCTGGTTCTCCGTGCCAGCGCTTTGATTTTTAAAGCCTAATTCAAAGTCATTATAGGAAATAACAAGAGCACGTCTTTGTTGGGTAGTCTCCAGTGACCGGAAGGAAGTCAATTGGAGGGGGCGGAGTCCGGGATCAGTATAGATTGATCCTCTGTTGGTGACACCACTCGTTGGTTTAGTTAATGAGATGGCTATTTTAATAATCAATAACGAATTCTTTCCCATTGGAATGATCGGGTGTTGGATTAAAAAAAGAATTAAAAGAAAATAAATGAAGAAGATGTTACTATATTAACAATGTTTTTTTTGTTTATTAGCAGGGTAAAATCTTATAATTTTCTGAAGAAATAATCCATTTACACCAGGATTTTAAAAGTAGTCATTTCTGATACAACAGACATTTTTTTTGTATCGACAACTAGGGTAGGAGTCGTTAAATGAATAACAATAAAAGGTAAAAGAGACACCCGCTTTGTGGTAGATAAGAGTCAAACCTCAACATGACCACCATTTCTTCAATAACTACCTTAACTTGGTTGAAGAATTCTTACATTTAATTCGTTACCATGTCTTGTGTGATGACTTAGCGGCACATCTAATTCTTGTATCAAAAGCCTCAAGATCAAGGAGGTCTCTAATTGCAATATGCAGTATTGTATCCAAGGATGGACAATTAAACTTTAAAAAATTGACTTGCATGAAACCCGGTCTTTTTAATTCGAAAACATTATCAAATTCCACACATTTTAAGGTGTCAGGAAACGTCTCTTCTGGTGTGATCCTATATCATTGGGGCGAGTTTCTCCTCAACCCCCATGACTCAACTGGAAAGATAATTTGAGGATCCAAAGATGAAATAGACACAACAGGTTACATTTGATAAACAAAAGTAACGTGATGAACTGACCACTATGCCGGACCAATATTAAAACAATGGATCTACAATGTTTGCAAATGAAAGGTTTTAACGTTACATTTATAATATGTAGAAAATATACAACTACACAATATAATTGTGCGTGGAACAATCCTTATTAAGAGATTATTACCAATTTCAAATTAAGCATTACTTCTCTACAATGGAGGTGACCTTGTCACTGTGACTTCTGGAATTATCATACGATTAGGCTCATACAGGCAGAGCAAATGCATTTGGATTAGCTAAGTGGGAAACCAGACATCCCCTGTGAAATGAATGTCATTATTCTTTTAAATAATGTGTGTTAATCATTATGACATGTGTTGCAATTTTGAAAAATGATCATGAAGAAATAAAGGATATTTTTTTGTAGAAATAAAGTTTTCGGCTGCTCCGAATTCAAAAAAAACATATTTATTATATTTAAGCAAAAGTCTGGAAAATACTTTAAGACAGCTATTTTTTGTTGTTGATATTTTTGTGTACATTTAATGTGATTGCCATTTACAAAATCATTCTTAATTTTCCATTTGTTGTAGAACCTTATCAGTTTGAAACTAATCTAGTTGACTAAACAAGGTATATTACTGTAATAATACCACAACGATGACTAGTCGTTTTTCTCCAAAATCATATTTAATATATTCATATATTATCACCATTATCCTGTTCTCAGTCTCATAAATATCATGAACAAGACATATATGCATATCTAAATTCTTATTTGCTGTACCATACACAACATCTGGGTAACTATGTTCTTTATGAATTGATGTTCTATAATCCCCCCTTATCGTCGGCAGCAGATGGCCCAGCAGGTTCCCATTAGAAATATGAGTACATCTTAGCTAAACGTTGCGTGACCTATAAGTGTATGTTATGTCTCACTAAGTGTCCGTCTTATCTACCGGGAGGGGAGATATCCTTGTGTTTTGACAAATCCTGTATATATCCATAAAATCTGGATTGTTTCCACTACAAGTATACCTACAGTATTTTTCTCTAGCTCTAGTTAACCCACATATTTATTTACCACTGAGTATTCGACTTTTTTTTAAAAGGACGTTTTAATACAAAGAACATTTGTTTACAAAATCACATCATTCTTAGAATCATATATTACTTAATTATTATATTCAAACAGAGCTATTATTGTATTGAAAACGAAAAAAAAATCATTTTGTTAAAGAGCAACCTTCCAAAAATGCACATCTTTTAAAGTTAAACAAATCCTATCGGTAGTCTGTTTCATTTCAAAAGTACTTTTCGATATGTTAGAAAAGCCACTCTCTTTAGTTTCGAGTTGATAATAATACATCTATATAATGATTTGTTCCTTTTTGAGAAATCGTATTTGAGTAGAAATGATATTTCTCTAGACAGATATCTACTAGCATTTCTGCTAGGATAACCCGTATTCGAAAGTTTGATGTCAGCAAGGCTACCAGGTCGAGTGGTCTTCAAAATTGGTGTCCTTTACATATCTTTCATGAAGTCGTAATTCCGTAGATATTTGTCCGCGTGTGGTCATGACACCCACTCTGATTGTTTGTTTGGCTAAATTATTCCGATTTTGAGACATTTTATGAAATACTTATTTAAGAGAAATATCAATTTTAATTGAACATGATTTTCACTGTTATAACAGTCGAACTCACATTTCAGTAGAAATAATATTTCCCCGAAACAGCTGTACCATGATAAATGTTAAAAAACACCACCAAGGGCTATCACGTGACGAAGATAATATTCCTTCTTTGTTGATCATGATTTGTATTCAATCAAGTCCTGAACATTCATAACGAGGAACCTTATAATATATATATCAGCTTATAAGATTGTCTCTCATTTCACAGTACATGAAACAAGAAATTAGCATTTATGTAAACGGTATTGCAAATCAGGATCAGAAAAGAGGAGTCGGTTAGAACATTTATCTTTTGATGAATGAAAAGGGAACTTCTATAAAAAGGGGTAAAATAGGACACGTGATCTGCAACAGTTTGTTTACTAGTAGAACTTATTTAATGCCAAGTACTCTCTTTATTTGATTATTGTATCAAGATAACTAGCTATCATTTCTCAAAAATAAAGCAGCTCCAATTTATTAAGTCTTTGATTTCCACATACGATCTAGTTCTTTGTCCTTCTTATGCTTTTATTTATGAAATATATCTAATGGGATTGCTGATTGGTTTTTGGAAATAATTATTTTTTTTAGAAATAATCTCAATTATATATCATGTAAGAGTATGGAATCAATTGCAAACAATTATATTTAAGATGTTTGAGAAGTATAAAGCCCACTCTTTTTGGGGTGTCATTATGCGATGCATTTTATTCATTTACCCATGGTCATGTCTTAACTTAAAAATAATGAATACAAACTAATAAAGATGAGTGTTATTTACATTTCCTTTTAACCTCCTTATTAAGCTGTGCTTATAATAATAATTTGTCACAAAACCTGATTTTGTGACGCCCGTGGCAATGTAGAATATCATATTATATCCCTGTAAACCCTCATCAATGTTTCAAGTACTCACGGGACTAAGTTACTTGCCAATTAAACTCACCCTTCGGTCAATCCTAGACAGTACTTGGACATGAGTTAGTTACACAGCTGACAGACGGCTTGGCTACTTGTTTCACTCAAACAACTGATATCAGTGTGCCTTGTTGAACACGATTATCGCACCAACCGAAGCGCATGCCACTAATAAAATCATCGTACTGTCTGGCACTCCAAACGATGACCATCTCATACTCAAAAAGCAATTATCAGGACAACCACTACTTGGATTTTAACTTGAGACATCTTCTATTTTTAAAACTACAACAGTGGAGGCAGCCTTGTCTTGGGAATTCCATGCTTAATGTTGATAAACGCCTCCGCAGTAAGCAAGACTTTAAATAATATTACACTAATTGTATTATGTAACTAAATAAACCCCTTCAGGTTGATATGAAGTTTGTATACGTGTAATCTACAACGATATTATAAGTTATCATAGGATTGAAAAGATACATCCCAATTCAAATAAACCACTCCTGCCAATGAACGGAAACGATCACCGCTGCACTTACATGAGATGCGTACCAAATCGTAGAGAATAAGAAACCGGTACAATTGAATCCTTTGTTTACACAATGATATGTTGTAAGTTATTTACAATTTGGTTAAACACATGTTTACGGAAATTATTATAATTCGAGTTTTGTTCTTTCTTGTTGCATAACCTTTATTTCATAATGACATCTCAGTAATTAATTTAATCTAAAGGGTAATTAAACATCTGTATAGAGACAAGGTCAATTTGTGTTTTGATTCCCATTTTCTAAAGTGCTTCATCACATTATAATGATATATATATACTTTTACGAGAAAGAACGGGCCCCTATTTACACAAAAATATATAGTATGCCAATGAATGAAAGTATGCCGATGTTAAGAAAGAAATAATTAATACGTGTCTATATTTATAAAGACAATGCCATTAGGACAATAACCGTAAAACAGAATAAGTAAATGGACTTTGTTAGCAGTTGATCAAACTGTAGTGTTTTAGGAAAATGTGTTTGGTTATACAATCGTGTCTGTAAAACATGTGGACCATTACTGTTCTGCTCAAACTGATGTCGTACAACTTTATAATGTTGAAAATACATTTTCCTTGTTAGCATCGCGTATTTGAAAGGACACACAAAGACAACAGCACTCATACGTGTGTTTTTTGCTGTTTTTTGTATTTCTTTGCTAGGAGCAAATCACTAGAAAATGAACATTAAATCTGCAACTACTGAAAAACAAGTGAGTTTGTAACCGCTCTTTCGTGACATATACAATTTTTCATTGCCATTAATTATACATCTTTTTCTTCCTTTGCAGAAAAAGAAATGTATGTCTTGAAATATGAATTTGCATAGGACATATATTTCTGAGTCAACTGTTTTTGAACATCTGGTATTCAGATTAAGAAATAACAGCGATATATAGGTTGGAAAAAGATAATTTTCTGATGTATCTTAATTTCACGGACAATTAGTAAAGAAAATGGATAAAAAGTAATAAATATAATAAAAACGATAATAGTTTGAATAACTAAAACAACATTAATTAGATATTGTCAGCGAAATGACAAATCCATTATACAAACACTCTAATAAATATCTCCGTTTCCCTTCTGACGTAATCTTAATGAAACGTGATATTTTTACAGGCATCATGCGATTTCATAAAAGGCATTTCTTAATAAGTTCAGAAAAAAAAACATATTTTCTAATCGACACAAAAAGCATCAATGTAGGAATAACTGGGTCGCCCAAAAAATTAATCAAAGATGGAAAAATTGAAATTGTCTTTCCTTTCAGGACCGTTTATTTTTGCTCTTTGACAGAGTGAACATTAATGATAAGAAGTGAAAGTGGGAATTGGGTAGGTTTTGTGAGGCAATTTTGTCCGGAACCGATTAGCTCTAGGGGAATTTATTCAAAAAAATAGCCAGTTCAATGCAATGATATTTTCATGATTTAAATAAGGAAAATAACGCTTTTTGATCATTCGTTTTGTTTCATTCTTACACCACAATTATTGTGATTAAAGGTAATTACCCGAAACAGAGTATTTACTACACGTGGATGGTATAGTGATGCTGCTAATTTACTTCAAATCGTGTACGATGTTGTAATTCAACCCGATGAAAACGCATATTTAATTCCAGCAATATCCGTTAACTATTGACAAAGTTATGGAATTAAAACTAAATACCAATGGATAATATACAAAAACTCGATCGGCAGGTTCTTCTTCTTTCCGGTAGTGCAGGCGTTCAATTGTGCGCAACTTTATCGTGCAGGACAGTGTACAGCGTTATATTGCGCCGCGCAACACACGATCCTTAATTAATCGTTTAAAGCGTATT
>JAUUEB010424409.1:0-11996 GCA_032362205.1 Clione limacina
ATGAGAGCATTGCTACTGATAGTTTTCGAGAAATCTGGCTTTGATTGAGGGCATGAGTTTTGGAACGGACTATAGTCTGACTTGTTTACATAAACTGCTGTCTTCCGAGGTGATACGTCTTCTGAGATGGTTCTTTTTTCAATATAAGTCAACAAACTACATCCTGCGCTCACTCCAACACTAAATGTCAATAGGTTTGTGGAAATCATCATACTCAAGGTGTCCGGGATTATAATTTCATTTTGTTAAAAACCTAAGCTTTTGTGAACTCGAATGCCCCCCTCCCCCTTAAAAAATAAATGTGATGATCTTTATTTTGCAATATTTAAAGTTCAAAGGCGGGAGGCGGATAGCATGGCTAACTGACCGTCATTGGTCTCATTTTACCATTTGAGTCACCAGTGTATATGAAATAACCATTATTTATACATTCAATTAATGCATCCACATCACCTTTCTAATGACGAGACAAGAGGCAACTCTTCTTTACATAAAGGTTGTTTCTGACGGGTGGTCTTGTCCCCATCATTCTTAAATTCCTTGCAAATAATTTGATTAGTAATGAAAAAGAAGCCTTTGGTCTGAAACTTCTTGTTAAGGAAAAAGGATTATAAAAAGCTTAATGTTTGAAGTTGTTGTCGGATTTAAAATAGCAAAGTGACTTATCTCATTATATTTTTTAAAAGATCGACCTAATCATTTTTGAAATAAACGAAATCAATCTTAGAAAGAAAAAAACAAGAATCATAGATATTTTTTTAAAGATTATGGCGTGATTCAGCGATCCATTTGATTATCTTTATGATGGTGACTACTCGTACAGCACTTTACTTCTTTACTTCCTGCATCTTCTAAATATCATATATATTACATATATGTAATCTTCTAAATATCATATTACATATATGCAAGTAAGATGGATGACGTGAACGTTGATATAGTTAGCTATTTCCTGCAAAGAAATTTACTATGTTTTGACCAGATACATCTCCTATTTCAAACTGCGCAGGTTATCTCTTTGTTAACTTCCTGGTTGAATTAATTGCTACATCAAATTGATGGAACACGAGTTAGTAATGAGTCACGTTTTATAATATAAATGTTCAGTTAAGTATAAAGCACAGTAAGGATTTACTGAATTCATGGAGGTACCTAGTACTTAGTAACTCCATGACTGAATTCCATTATCGTGGAATACATGAATGGCCTAATGTTAATACTGCCTGTATTGTATTGTATTGATTTTATGTTTGTATATAAGGAAATTGTAAAGCCCCTTGAGCCACAGGGAATAGGCGCTATAAATAAATAATCTATCATAATACCCTATCATTATCTATTATTCTTATTATTGAGATTAGGTCCGTCAAGTTGTCAATTATCAGTTGTTATTGGCCTTATATCTATTGAATTATAAAATAACTTTAAATTAATGGTCCAAATAGGAACATTTTGGACGTAAAGATCCCTGTAAAAAGCATTCTACACCCTAACTTTCAACGAACGTTTGGAGTTACGTTATAAATATCGTATTTGACGAACTAATTGAGAAAGTTAACATATTTTACATTTAATTCAAAAAACAACACTAGTAAGCTGTTATCTTGGGTGCTATTTCATTTACCTACTTACAACTTTGTGAGCCACCCAGGTAGGTTAATGATTAAAGCGTCAGCCACTGGAATGACAGTTCGAGTGTTCAAATCCCGCCCGGGTAAAACCTAAGATATTCTTAAATTGATAATCTAGTAGGAGTCTCGCCTAAAACTAATGGCTGACAGGATGTAAGATTTGTGCTACACACTACATCTTGTGTGTTACAAAACGATAAAATAACCCAGAAGAATCGTTACCGTTGAGTGTTGATAAATATATTAAACCCTTTAAATAAGAATATTCAAAAAAGACATCTGTTTGGACATTAAGAATTATCAACCATTATACTTTTACTGGATAATTTACAATTCGATATTAATAACAACTAAGACAAAAATAGTTGGGGCAATCTATCAAACAATGAAATCAAAAAAAATAAAGGATGATTTGAAAGAAAAAAGGGGGAAACATTGAAATAAAAACATTAAAATTAAATTAAATCAAAATTAAATATTACTATAACCTAACCATAAAAGAACTTACCTGTCTGTGGCGGTATCCCGATAATTTAAAACATAAGATTGATTATTAAAATTGGGCACTGTGTTATAAAAACCCAGCCTTTGAATCACACATACACATTAAGTAAAACTATTGAACAAACAAAATCACACACGTTGAAATGTCTAAGACTGCATGCGAGTGTGCGTCACTTGATTGCAAAAGATTTTTCTCGGCTGTGAATTCACTCTAAAACTAGTCTGTTTACAACACTATCAGTCCTGATGAAATACCCTTCTTGATCACATTATATATAAACAAATTATGTGTTCATATAATATGTACTACACAAACAAATCATTATCAATCATATAATAACAGTGTCAACAGCCAATAGAATGGTCCTATCAGTGTCAACAGCCAATAGAATGGTCCGATTCGTCATGAAATGAAAAGATAACGACATGTAAACAGAGCAATTTATCTCAACAACTTTATGTAATCTATTGCTGGAATAAAAATCCAAGACCATTCGTGATAAACTTCATTCAAAACTTCCATAGGGCCCGATCGAAATTCTTCCAGTTCTTTACAGTGTTATTGTAAATATAGGTAATTATACCTATGGTAGGGGAAATGGATTTTAGAATTATTAATATGGTGATTGGGTTATGAAGATTACGAAATTCGGAGAGGAATCCTCGATAACAGCTGTTTACATAAGGCTGTGTTGTGTGTATAGGCTATTTGCCATTTCTCGAAAATATCGTTTAAAGCAGAGGGGTTTTAAAATTCAAATATAAATTTAAATTCAATTTTTCAAATCGAATTGATAGTAAACAAAGCATGATTCTTAAACAAAATTCACACAGTTAGACTTATGTTTAGTTTCGTTCATTCGCCTATAGCTCAAAAAAGTTTCTTTGATTAACATTCTGGTGCTTCTCTTCGCCAAGACGGCGGCCGCTATCCGTCTTCATAAGGTAAGACATATGAGCACTTTTTGTCACTTATTTTGAATAAAATATATGAAGTGAACAAACTTGTTTTCTGATAAAAGTGTTTAAAGAACCTTTCCCAAAGACACTAAAGGTGACATGTTGTCAAGTAAGATGAATATCATGGATGATTCATGTGTAAAAAGCCCATATGTTATGTACTTTGTTATATGAATGATTCATGTGTAAAAAGCCCATATGTTATGTACTTTGTTATATGTAGTTATATTTATGAAATGAAATGCTTTAAATGCTTTAAATCACTTATTTGTTAATGGATAGTAAAAGATATTTACAAAAATAGATATCTATCGTTGTCATTATTGATAATTATAAGTTAAGAATACATTTTAATTATTTTTACTTATGTATGTAACGTCATAGTTTCGTGGCAGAGTGCTAGTCCCGAGAATAAGAAATGCGATTAATATTACAAAAACTGGTCTTTGGTTATAAACAGACAATTATATTGCAGTGGTAAGTAGCGAAACTGAAATTTCTCTTTTTTATTTCACAGGAAGTTGAGAATGTCATCATTTGTCTCCTTTTGGAATGACAGTTGTAAAGTGTTCAAAAACTGTACGGGAGTAAGAGTAGAATGATTATTATAAACAGTAAAATATTATCTTAATATTATTCACTTGAACATGTTTTAATGATAAAGTAGGTGACCGCTATTTTCGAAAAAAAACGTGTGCACAGTCACTTGATTGATTATTCCAAATACGCAACTAGAAATAAAATAAACTGCAGAAACGTCTGTCTAAAAAGGGTATTTCTGATTTCATGAATCAATCATCATGTAGCTAAAGCTGCAGAGAAGACACTTGCTTCCTGAAGGGGGAAATCCTTACAAATCGTGGCAACAATAAATTCTCGTCTGCCAGATCTTACGCACCTGTGAATTCTTCCTGTCAAACGTGCACAATGCACGCTTCATCGCTCAGTTACTTTACTCGTGAATATATCGATCGGTGGTCAATATAGATCGATTTCACCTTCTCTACTAGCTTACCTTTCCTATACTAAATTATACGTTCCCAAATAAGGTATTGCTGAGCTCTCACGAGTCATGTTATCATTAAGGTGTAGACAGGGAATCCTGTTAAGATAACCGATACATTACTGGGTAGTATTTTAAAACTCGCCAGGGGTTTTGAAGTAATCTCCTATTGTATTGTAAGTGAAAAGTACTTAATAAAATTATTAAAATATCCCCAAATCGTAATAAATAAATGAAAATGATTTACAGCCTCCTTACAAAAGCATCACATTTATTGATATGAAATGATGTATGATGAAATGGTCCTTCGTTTATGATTCTCATCTACATAAACAATATGCACCATTTTAGTCTTTTCTTTAAACTAGTTGATCAAAATCCTTCAGAAATGTGTTGATGATATATATCAATGATTTATGGTGTTGTGGAGTAGTTGTTATGTTCAGAGGACTGAAAAGCGATAGTAATAAAAAAAAATATGCTTAAGTTCATTTAGAGTGAACATTAAAATTTGTTTACGCTTTTTACCACTTTTCTGACATATTTTTTGAAAATGGTATACTCTAGGTTATCCGATACAGCATCTCTGGTGGTTCAAAGCATAGAATTTTCTTAGTTATTGCCCTTTAATGAGGTCACTTAGTACACTTTCGTCATCGATGTGAAGATTTTTCTTAGCTAAGCACATCTCAAAAAGTAATAAAGCAAGAGAAAAAAGTACAAAAATAAATGTTATTATGTGAACTTCAAGAATATATTTGCATGTTTATGAATATTTAAGATGTTTTCTAAAAAAAAACTCCCAACGTTGTCTCATTTCATGGACACCCTAATTCATCTTAATTGCCTTCAAGTGAGTTGATGTTGTCTTAAAAAATAAGTCATCATTTTTTTAATGTTTATATCAACTCTGCTTTTGGTTCAATTTTTATCAAGAATTTGTATTTTTCATAATCGATATGTTCTCATATCAATATCCTAGGGTTCCATACATTAAATCTTACTCCTTAACAAACCAAAGCTGGTTCGAAAGTCAAGAACCCGTTTGTTCTGTATTCTGTTCCTACAATTTAAGTCACAAGTACATTTAGATTTAAGATGAAGTTAAAAATAAAGTTGTAACGTCATATGCTTTTATTTTATTTCTTCCAATTGTGACAAAACGTCTTGATTAAAACTGATTTAATGGTGACCATTTTGTGCTAAGATGTCATTGAATATTAATTTGGCAATGTGCTTTACCAAATTTTTGAATATAACTATAAAATGATTTTACTTTGATTAGCACTGCTAAACAATTAATAAAGCTAAACGAACCAAAATTGTACAAAATTAAGGAAATAGACTAAACTTTCGGAATATCTATAACAATATACATTGATTGTATGTTTAATTACTTGGTTGCCAGGGGCGTATCTAGGATTTTGAAAAGGGGGGGGGACAAAGTTCAAAAGGGCACGCCTTTCTCTTAAAAAGGGCACTTTTCAACTTAATTTTATTTTAACAAAAAGGGCACTTTTCCGAGAAAAAGGGCATTTTCCACGAAAAATGTGCCCTTTTTAAGAGAAGTATGCCTTTTTTTCTTCTTTTTTTTTCTTCTTTTTTTCTCTTCTTTCCCTCTTTTTCTCCTTTTTTGTCTTTTTTGAAAAGGGCATTTTATCCGAAGGGGGGGGGGACATTCCCCCCTTTAGATAAGCCCCTGGAGAGCAGGGCGTGTTTTTGCGCTTTCCCCCCTTTGTTGGCTCTATAAACGTTTCTAAATTAATTTTATTGTTTATATAGACGTTTACGCATGAGTTCGAAAAATACATAAATAGATGAAAAGTTTTTGCCGAAATTAACATGTAAAGCAAACCTAACATAACTAAATTTGTGATTCAAATTTGAACGGAATTCCACTCAATATAGACCTATATCGGAATGTTTTATTAAATGTTAATTCTAATCAAATCTTTGGCTTATCTTCTATATAAATGTATTAATGCTTTTAGTTTCGAGGGAATTTCGATCATACTAAATTCTTGAATATACAAAAGGACTGGGAATCAAAGATGTGTCCTCAAATTTTGCAAGCTAGTTTTCATCGCACATTTTTAGGACAACTTTTCTATTTTTGGTAATTTAAAAGATATATGGTATTACAAAAAAAAATGTTATGATTTCTCAAGACATTTACAAATGCACATTATCCGGTGAGTTTGCATTAAATGTTTTGTCATTAAGCGGATCAGAAGCGTTACGCAGACGAAGGTGGGGTGATGTAGTATCGATACTTTATCTTAGGTTCACACTTGGTCCGGAGTTTAAGTAGCTGTCCCCTATTGAAAATTATCAGAACTTGCAGATACCAAAGTAAAATAAAAGATCCTAATTTCAAATCTATTTTACAGGGCAGCTATTATTGTTTTAAGGACTTCTTATCTGCAACTGTCTTTTTTAGACTGTGAGTTTCATCTTAAGCAACTTAAAAAGTTTCAACGTTTTTTTATCACAAAGGAACACATTCAATACGAGCTCGGAAACAAAAACTTTTTTCAACATATTTCAACTAAAAAAGATAAAAACGCGTTGTTATTAGCGGTCAAACAAATTTGTCATACACGGGTACAAATTTGTAAATCAACATTTCCTTTTATTTTCACGAATTTAAAAGTCTAAAGGAGGGAAACTTTTGTGATCGTTTACAAAACTGTTCTTCTAAAAGTTATTACAAAGTTTGCAACAATGGATGCACCTTCCCTGGAGCGTCACCTGATCTATTTCGTGTACTTATTGCTCGCCTGTGACCTGACATACGGATCAGTATCCTATCGGAAAATATGCAAGGTAAGAAACATACGACATTATATTTTAATGGAGACAATTGAGAAGAACATTTATTGATCCTTAATCGTGTTTGTAGCATGGAAGATGAGAAAGATAAACGAAGATTGATAGCTGGAAAAATACTTAAATCTGAAAAGATAAATATATTATATAATTGAGGGATTTATTGTAAAAGTGAATACATAATTGAATTAATATCTACAAGAAATAAGAGATTTGCAATTGAAAGAAAAGCATATTATAAAGATTGCTAAATGATGAAAAAAAAGAATTCACAATAAATGAATGAGTAAATGAAATATAACTTGATAAAGGATGAATAGATAAAAGAGTGATAACAAAAATAGAAAAATGATGTATGAAAGAAATACTCGAACACTTAAAAAAATATATGAAACGCATGAATAAATTAATGAATAAATATAGAGACAAAAAACTTGGACTACAGGTTCCTTTCTTTAAATATTGATAGCACTTTTAAACTAGTGCACTCTTTTGCCAGAGGTTCCAAATATATATAAGAAAATTACACGTGCAGATAAATTAATGAATAAATAAATAAAACGATATATAGACGTATACAAAGTAAATAATGAGAACAAATATATACATAAATGAATAGGTAATAAATAAATTAATTTAAAACGTATGAAAACGAATTAACTAATGATAAAAGATAAAGAAACACAAATGACATAGGATGACATAGGAAAACCTAAGCAAAGAAAAAGACGCACAAATCTATGAAAATGTCCATTCCAGCGACGTATTTCTACAAATTAAGTTTTTAGATGCCCGCTATAATCCAGATGTAAATTTTAAAAGTGCCAATAACCAATGCTGTAGCTAGATGCTTCGAGGCCTCCTGTGAGGCCCTTTCTTCTTTAAAGAAAATACATTGCGAGACCCTCTTTCCATGAGGAAAAACCCTGAGCTCCCGCGGCGCGGGGATGCGGGGGTCCTAGCTACGGCCCTGCCAATAAAAACCTTTTAAAACAAACATTCTTTATCAAATTGTTTTTTATTAGTTTAATTAAACATTGCGTACGTTGACAAAAGTTTGAAAAAAACCTTGGTAAAATCTTCCTTTAAAAGAATACCTGATGATTTAAACTACTGACTTAATTTGTTTATGCATTTTCCCAGACATTGTTAAAATAAGTGAAAGTAAAAAATGTAGTCTGCTTTTAGGATTTGTCCAAATATAGATCTAACACAATGTTATTTTATACTTATATTAAAATATAGCCAGAAAGTCATTGTGACAATTGCCATTAATTGCCTTGTGTTATATAAAACAAATCATTATCTGAAAACGGAGTCCGTTGCAGTAGGTCTAGCTTGGCATTGACAATGTTTCTAAAATAGATGTTTATGAATGATTTATTTGCCTTTTTCATAACACGTAATAATAATAGTAATAATAAATGACATTCATATAGTATGTATAATATAGTTTACATTTAAGAAATATATAAAACTTGATTCTTGCCTTACATATAAGTAACCTGTTTTTTGGGATCGTATTGAGGTCCATATGAATCTGATTTCAATTATCATTGTGAGTCCTTGTCTTTTTTAGTTAAATGAAAATAAAGGATAAATTACCGAAAGGTATTTTAATCACACTTACTTCGTTTAGCTTTTCTTATAGATGCTTTAACTCGTACTGTTAACTGTAAAGTCATATGTTCTTGCTATAACTGTGAACGCTGAGATATCTAAATACATTATGTTACAATTTAGAATTTCTGCGAACACTAATTAAAAAAAAAATTGTAAGAAATTAAAACACAGACATAAAATCCAACCCTCTTTTCATAAGGTTTTTGATCTTCACGGCCTCGAAATTATGTTATAAAGATTTAGTTTCGAGTCTTTCAATGATCCTTTTAATCTTGTAATAAAAAAAACTTTGATAGCGAGTTTAAAAGCGTAGTCTATCATTTCCACCTTTCTTGTTGACACAGTGATAAAAACAAATTATTACGGACAAAGGGAGTGCCGGCCCCGGATATGTGCTCTGTTTACTGAAATCTATCCATTGTTTGCTGACATGCATTTCTACGTGTTCATGTATAATTAATCATTGATATGCTTAAATCTGATAGCCGCTTACAGTGGTTACATTACAAAGATAATTGCGTAAGTTTTAATCATAGCTGAATAAATGTTTGAGGTTAGGTAAATATGTCACAAAAACGTAATACGTTAGTTAAACATGTCATAAAAATGGTTTTAAGTTCGCAAAACATGTCACGAAAAGCTAGTAAAACATGTCACGAAAAACGTTTTAAGCTAGTAAAACATGTCGCGATTAATGTTGTAAGTAAGTAAAACATAGCACGAAAAACGTTATGAGTTAGTAAAAAAGTCACAAAAAACGTTTTAAATTAGTAAAACATGTCACGAAAAACGTTAAAAGTTAGTAAAAATTGCACCATTAATGTTATAAGTAGAGTAAAATATGTCATGATGAACATTTTCCAATAAAACAACAAAGACGTGATATGAAAGAAAATGGAAGAACTGTTAATGACGGTTGGTACACACTTTTGAATAGTTACGTTATTTTTTTTACATCGGTTCGACATGGAATATTTTTCCCATAATTATTTAAACAGGAAGATGAGAAAGACTGTTTTCCTCGAAACTGTAAAGCTTTGAAAAATTGGGGAATGTCTTGTATACTATTAAACAAATTAACAAAAGAAATTCATCTTTTTCGACAAAGGTTTGAAAAGGTGCATATCGTCATTTGACTACGATTTTTATCGGAATTTAAAAACAAGATATCAAATAACAATAGAAAAACAATGAAAAGTAACTAAACAAAAATTAAAGAGCTCAAATCAAATTTATAAAAAGGCAACAATCCTGATTTTCAAATCTGAAAAGTTCAAACTTTGTTTACATTCTTTTTGTTCAACAAGCTATTAGTGCTGTGATAGTACATTATAGAGGATTGTTGTTAACGGTTTGCGCCATTCGCAACACAAAAATGTTGTATGGTAGGCGACTTCTGAATTGACGTCCATTACCGAGCTAAGTCAGTGGGGAGTGGCAGCAAACATGCGACACTGACTGGATTTGAGCCCAGAACCTCTCTAGTGGTCGGTACCGGCCGGATAAGAACACTGGACATCTCGCTCGATGCAACACTGGCCGGATTTGAACCCGGGTCCTCTTGCATGATACCACTTTGGCAGGATTCGAACCCGGGGCCTCTTTCGTGATGCACCTCTGACCATATTGAACACGGGTCCTCTTGCATGATGCAACAATGGCAGGATTCAAACCAAGGTCCTCTAGCATGATGCCACTTTTGCAGGATTCGAACCCGGGGCCTCTTTCATGATGCACCTCTGACCATATTGAACACGGGTCCTCTTGCATGATGCAACAATGGCAGGATTCGAACCCGGGTCCTCTAGCATGATGCCACTTAGGCAGGATTCGAACCCGGGGCCTCTTTCATGATGCACGTCTGACCATATTGAACACGGGTCCTCTTGCATGATGCAACAATGGCAGGATTCAAACCCGGGTCCTCTAGCATGATGCCACTTTGGCAGGATTCGAACCCGGGGCCTCTTTCATGATGCACCTCTGATTCGAACACGGGCTTCTTGTTTGATGCAGCACAGATTGGATTTGAACCCGGGGCCTCTCGTATGATGCATCATTGGCTACATTCGAACACCTGCCCTAGCGCATGCCAATTGTCCTGAGACTGCTACACCTCCGAGGTAGTGTGATGTGAATTAAGAAATTGGTGTAAACCCTGTGGCTTTCGGCTTTCTTTTCTTTTTCTTCGCAGTTTAAAAAAATATGGTTAAGAATTATTTTTATGAATACAGATAAATTTATAAGTGGCGTAAGTGCTAACATTTCATCAAATTGGTCATTGCACTGAATCTAGTGTTCCTCAAAATAGACAGGTGACTTTGGGTACCAATATATTATTAGATCTCTGGCATATTTGCTCTCTTTGAAAGACAACCTTAACGACAACGTTTGCATATTCATGACGCGGGCGGTGATGATAATATATTGGTTCTTTTTGGACTAAGACACCGTGGATCATTTTTTCTCGGCTATACAGAGATATTGAAAGGTTTTACTGATTTCAAAATATCTTATTATAATTGTCTATTTAATTTAAACCGTCAAATTATTCAGGAGATATTTATCAATCACAGTTGGAGAGGGTCGTGAAACGGAATCTAGAGTAGATCTAAAGCAACCTAAGTCTAAGATCGACTGCTGAGCGATGTATTTTGAACCGTTATGTCTTTAAATTAATACAATTATATTTCTTTTCTTATAGTCAATTGACAAAAGATAAACTTTAAGCACTAATTTAAGGATAAGTTTAAAAGAATACACACTATATCTTGTAAGTTTAATTAAATCTTGTAATTTGAGAAAATGAAAGAGAAAACTATTCAAATAAGTTTGGTTTTACTTAATTTGAATTTTGAATAAGATAAGTTTTGTCGTCAAAGTCCTAACTCCAACGCATATTATGACTAAAGGCAACCGTAGGTGTAAATGTCATTCGAAATTGGATCTTCACATTATATCATGTCATGTGAAATTGGATCTTTATATTATATCATTTTTAGAATCAAATATGTTATTTATTATACGATTATATATCAATTCTAAATAAAAAATAAACCCGTAAATCAAAACCAGGAAGTTACGTTTATCTTTTTTCTCGTTCTCTGTCTCTCACTAGACTCTCAAACAAAAACTAGACCAGGAAGAATCAGTCATGTTTTATTATAGACAGACGAAGTTAGATTCAAAATACCAAATATAACCGTAATTTAATACATCAACGATATTTTGTTTTAATTTTCGCTTACCCACTGATTGAGCAATTTTAAGGTTTATACATCCCAGTGTATTTACTTTTCTCCAAACTTGTGCGACTTAAATCAAAGGAAAGATAAAGACATGAAAAAATTGATTCAACACTATTTCCGGTATTCAATGTAGCAATCGTCGCTTTCCGGTTTTGACAATTTTCCGGAAGTATCAACAACAAACTGAAAAATTTAACT
>JAUUEB010424520.1:0-11728 GCA_032362205.1 Clione limacina
TATTGCCATATTGTGAAATCATAATCATTTACAAGAGGAAGTTGTCCTGGTGTTGTTACATTCACACATCAACTATAGAGAGACTTACATAACATGCAAAAATACAAATATATACATAATAAATAAAACATACATGTAAGCATAACCATAATTTCACAGTTTCTGAAACTGTTTTCAAAGGCTCTTTCATGGACCATCTAAAAACAACTTTCTCAATTTTTTGAAAACAAATTGACAGAATTATAACCCTTGATTTGTTTGCTATTATATGTTCTTTGTAATTTTTCTCTGATAGCCTTCATTGTTCTCATTACGCTTACTACTTTTTTCAAGTAAATGTCTGTGCCTGACACGAAGAAAAGTCGAAATTATTACAAGAATAATTTAATAGATATAAGTTTGAAGAAGATCAAATGGAACTTCCCTCTAAAACTACACAATGATATGATATTTTTCTGTAAATAACGTATATTTAGGGTTTCTTAAATTATTAGGAACGGTGCTCCCCTGTCGTTTCTCCTAAACGCCTCTGTGTTTTATCTTCATACTATACATATAGTCATGTTGTAATTTCTTCTAATCTCACCCCAATTACTACAATAAAACTTGCCACCAACATGATACAAAGACTTATCTCCTGCTCACTAGTAGGTATTCCTCTAAAGCATTTATTCAATCTTGCTAAATCACTTGTGCTGAAATGCTGGAATAATGCCAGTACTTTGTAAAAGCAACAGCAATCTGAAGTGCCAGTTTAGCAGCCAAAATGACCGGTGGCAAAACATTGCTATTGTAGGTACATTGTTTAGGTACGCTCTCCGATAGTATTGACCGATATATGGAGAAAATGGATTGGTGGATCCAGAGTAGAGGATTAGTTGTTTCTTGTACTAAAGGGGTACAATTGTCTACATAATTAGAATGTAGTGCCATAAATCTATTAAACAATGCTAATATTTATACACTATTAATAAACTGTTCTCTTTTGTTGTGATAACTTCTGTCTCTTGAAGATATTTTTGGAATTGACATTTTTGCACTAAGATGTAATAATAATAGTAATATAAACATAATTTCTGTGATGTGAAGTATTCACTTTTGACCGTCAGTTGTGTTATTCATTGAACGCCTTACGACACACGAAGCGATTATTGTCTATGGACTCAAAATCATAAACCACATGGGTCGCAAATTGTTCACACATTAGAAATTTACCCATGTGTATAAAAATAAGTAATTCTTTATTTTGAGGTACGTAGTTCTATTTACAAATTTATAAAAAGACACCTAAAACCGAACACACATTAGACATTTTGAAAGTTTAACTTTATCTATATTAACGGCTGCAACTCAAGATTATATTGTAACAAGATGATGACAATTTAGACAGACCAGGCAACAAGAGATAGATATTTACATAAAAGACATAACAGTGATGTGGAGTAAGTTCTCAATTAATATCGGACATGTTCAAGTCCCTGTGATTTTGTCAGAAAATGACATTGTTGGATCATCGAATCCGTACTTATTGTGACATTTTATCGCTGGTGGAAGCTGGTCGTGGGATTTATGATGACAATAATGTGATAACAGGTGAGTGATGAAGAGAATAATAAATGGCGTAACCCCAAGGATTCGAGCAGATAATCTGTCTTTTGGCGATGCCGGAAATTCGTTTTTTCTCTATTTTCTCATTATTCGTTCCCCAAAAGACCTGTTGGATTCGGAAACGTGAAATTGCGGGATATATCAAACAATTTTGTAAGAAAAAAATCGTTCCCTATGCTACGTGAGAAAATTTGTATCTTGAGTGTCGGATATCTTCAGAACGTAATTACTGTATTGTCATTGTGAACTTTGTACGCGTTTATCTAAGACGTTGGCCTAGAAAGTATCTGGTCAACTACCAATTACCGTGCAAGTTCAATTCTCTTTGTAAAATAGTTTGACGATGACTAATCATGAGATAGTATTGGTTGCTAACGAATCAGACACGAGTGACCCTTCTTCCAATATTTGGATAAACTCATAAATAAGTGTTGACAAGCAAGATGAATGGATGTTAAAGTGTACTGTTCTTGTACACTTCCTCTTAGAAGTATATGCAAGCTGATGTTTTGAGAGATTAATGCAGCAATGTGGTTTTTGGTGGCTGAGAATCTAACAGTAATTTTCCATTTGTGCGTGACGTAAAAGTGTGAAATGATATTTTAATATGATAGACAATGGACTGTGTCAAGACAATGATGAAATGAACATGAGATGTCACTATTTTGTATCATTGTGTTATTTAAAAAATTAATAATTGCAACTCTTATTGCCATTTACGACTGTGGGGAATTGAATTGTAATGTTGGTTATCTGAATGATATGTTGTAAATTACAGAAGACAAGTAATGTAAAATATCAAATGAAGTCACTTAGTCAAATATCTCATTAAAAAAAACTGAATTTGTTTGGACTATGAAAAGGCTGGTGCTTTGGAAAAGACTGTGCTTGACGAAAAGCTGGAGAGAAAGCGAGAAGGTACATACTAAGGACGGGCACGAACATCTAAGTTCGGCGAATTTTAACATTTTAAATGAATGTTCGTCAAATTTGAATCCGAATATCGATGCATTATAAATTAATTCGTGCATGTATAATACAAACGAGTACTCACTCATGAAATGGTATAAATCTAACTAATATACCGCTGGTCAAGGCCCCTGTACGGGTCGATTTTCTAACTAATATGTTTTCAAACTATTTTTTAGAAAACACTATTAGGAACATAAAAACATAGTTTGCCAAAATTTCATGATTAATCGATGCGTGTAGGGGTTATGCAAAAAAGGGTTTCTCCATAAAAGACAGTTATTTAATCTTATTAACTCACTTACATGACTACTGTACGAGTAAATTTACCATAAATGTTTTGGTGACTTGAATTTATCGATAGTTTACACTCTAAGTAAACAAAAAAGACTAAGTTGAATTTAATGCTGATAAATAAGGCACGGCAGCTGACAGTGGAACTAAAAAAGCTTTCGTTTTTTTCTTTATATTACTATATACGCTGAGCTCCTAACTAAAAACGCACTTTGTTCACGAACAAGTGACCCAAAGTCACTTATTTTATTTTCATTTGCTTTAGATGTGCTATTTCAACTTATTTATTGGTGCTGAACATTAAGATACGACAATTTATAATTTTACCTTATCAGTGGAAAAAGAGTGTGCCCTGATGACGTCACGATCAGACTAGACCTCTTGACTCTAGAACTAATGGTCTAACCGTAAAAAAAATGTATATACATAATTGTCTCGCCAACACCTTTTATTTGCAATCCATTCTGAGCACATTGGTTTTTTGACCATTGGTCAGCCCATGTGGTCAGTTTGATCAAGTACATTTTTTGGCAAAGTCATAGTTTTGTGTCTATGTACCCTTAGGATCGTTACAATCCAAGTCCGGTAGAAACATGGGGGGTGAAGAGAAACCCCCCATTCAATTCAAGCAGGTCTGTTTGCTGTTATTTGTGACGCAGTATTAATATTTCAATATACAGTCGACCCCCGCTACAGTGCCATCTACTACAACTCGAATTGGTTACAGTGCTATTTTTCCTCAAAGCACGGGATTTTTCCGTATATTTCTTTGTTAAGAAAAACCCTCTACTACGCGAACTTCAGACTGTGCGAATTCAATAATACGCAATTTTTTACCTGTACCAGTTTGTATGAATTTAATATGACAGGATTTGAACGAAGACACAAATCGGATAACTTCATCGCCGAAACCGGCTGTGACACACGCCTTCACGACTGCACATTGCACATACATGCATGCGGCGTAGTCACACAACACTGCTGGTGTCGCCTCATACCTCTCTTGTTTGATCCTACATGATCTTACGAGTCACCGTCCACTCTTGACTTTTTATTTTCAAAATATATATTTTTTATGATAAACAGACACAAATGTTTCATTATTTGGTTCCTTTTTATTTTAAACATTCAACTATGTTACTCCAAGCATTAGAAGTAATAGTTTAACCTTATTAAACATACTGAACATGAAATAGGTCTCGTTTAGCAAGAACTTAAGTTTTTCTTCATCAGGGCACTTCATAGTCAGAACCTCCCTACAGCGCTATATTAACTACAGTGCCAAGTTTTCCTTAAACGGAAATTATTACTGTCAAGGGGGTCGACTGTACCAGGTTTTCAGTGGAAGAAAAAACTGTTTTATTTCAGCCATATTCAACAAAGATATGAGAAGGTTGCCAAAAACTAACTGTTGTTTGCACTGTTAAAAAAAATTAAGTAACCCCTGGCAGGGTTTTGCATATTAAACAAAAAAATTGCGTGCTTTCAAATTTCATATTGAAATCTTCTTCAAAAATACGTTTACTCATGTCCTGGCCTGATCACTTTTTTGTTGTGAAATAACCTCAGTTACGCAAACTTTTTCAAAATTTGTTCACATTTGTTAAAACTTATTCAATTTGTTCAGAGCTTGTTCAAATTAGATATTCTTTGTGATTCATCCTGTTTTCATGTCAACGTTTGCTTGTGACTCATTGAGGTATTATCTTACGATATGATTACGTAACCACCATGATTACCCTATTTGGCTAGACACGATAAATTCATATAAGAATATATCGACAAAAGTGGTATTTTCTTACTATTGTTAATTCTGCATTGTGTCCCTTCAAAGACTTTCAAACCGGAAATTGTAATAGAGTGATAACAATACGCAGATTTACGGCTGTCGTATATTCCTTCTACGACTCTTTATCATCGAAATTTAAATTTATTGTGTTTGCAATTATCATTAATGTAGTCTCTAAAAACAATTCGCGTAATGGGAGAGTGAAAATAGATGGTTAAATTAGAGCCAATTTGTTGCAACGCAAACGATCTTCCATCTCCTTATTTTGTAATTTGATACATTCTCTTTTGAAACATCAAGATATCGTGACTGCAACGAAATGCCAATTATATCTTATCTATATTTATATTTGCCTTTAAGACGTAGGTATGTAGGTAGGTTGGTCTAGGGGATATTTGAGAATTCGAACTATTCTTTGCTCATCTCCCCAGCGACAAGCAGGACTTCAAAAAATCCCATTCATTTCAAAAGTTCTCTAATTACCTAAGGCACGAACCAGTTTCCTATTATCTTTTGTATTATTTACATGTTTAAGTTATTTATATTTTATTTTCATGTTTTCTTCTTAAACACAGTTATTGATATATTAATCAAAATGCATACTGTTTCCACTTGTAACACACAGTACGCAATGTTACTACTTAATTTCATATAACACGTACATTTCTTGTTATTTTTCTAATTTCAGTACGTTATTGCATAACTCCCATTGATTTAGGACACAATTTTGTTAAAATTCAAACATTAACATTTGCTTTGTTTTCTTATTTTTGTGTACCCATTTATTTGACATGCAATCTGGGTAAATGCAAATTATAATTCTAAATTCTGGTGACACTGACGCGATTAAGACAACTTGGTAACTTGGTGTGCAAACCGATTTATCTTTTAACAAATGTACTTGCAAAGTCTGTTTTGTTCAGTGTGTACAGGGTGGTAGAAAGTATGTGCGTTTTTAAGGTTTTAAAATTGGATATGGGGTATCGGTATTAAGTTATTCACTGTATCGGGTGTTTAAAATATTTAAACGGGGACCACGCCAATGTGTGTTTTTATTCTTTGTTTTTGTAGGCATTCTTTCTCTGACACTATTAAATGTGTGTGATGATACAATTGCAAGAAGAGGGACCGTAGCGACCAAAATGACGAATTGAGGGAGCGTTTAGCGACCCGAAATTCTAATTATTTAATAATTTGCTCGAACTAGAAAGAAAATTCAGACCCAATTATGTTGCAATATTTCATCGTCTTCCCATTTCGATTATAATTAAGATATTAAATCCAATAAATATGTCTTCTAGTTTTGCTGGCAGATAAAATAACCATTTGAGCTACAGGTCAGTTTTAAGAGGAATGAAATAAAATGAACTTCAAAATAGTTAAATCTCAAAATATGATACCAATTTACGTTTTAAAAAACTTGAACGCTTTTATTCGATCGAAGGTTCATCTAACTAAGGGACAGTTCACAAATTACGTAATCCATGAAGAAAGGAGCTCAACATCGTGACGATGACGAAGGAGTTAATTTTACCATTTACTTCGAAAATAATTACATTAGAGCCAATTTCATTGATAGTTATACGATTTTTTGATTATCTCCTCATTATATAACCGGAAACATAGTTGACCTTTATATTATTCTGTTTATATGAATTATTACTTTCATGACAGGTCGTATTGAACGAAATTAATTGGATATAAACTTGAAAATTGTTTAGTGTTACGTTACTTCCTGCCTTAAAGACTTTGTTTACAAACGATCAGTCATGTTGCTATTATCTTAATTTGAGTCAAGAAATTAGCATTTTTTTCGAGACGGAAAAAGAAACAGAAAGTAGAATTAGATTTGCTTGTTAGGGAAAAATATAAAATAACTTATTTTGTTGTTAGTTAGATAGACGATCTTACACAGGCGCGTAGCCATAATTTTGAAAAGGGGGAGTTGAAAAAGAGTCAAAAATTGTGTAAATCTAGAGCGTTTTGGAATAAAAGGGGGGGGGGGGGGCATTCTTGTGGTTCTCTCCTTTTGAGCTTGAGAATTTGATATTTGAAAAATTGAGCATCATTAATGTCTCTATATTATTTTTCAGTGATTGACGACTTATTTATGGCCATGGTAATTCTTGTTCTGAGCTCAAATACTGGCAAAATAGGAAATATTCATGATTTGAGTTGTCGACCATGATTTTTTATGTTCATGTTTTTGGGGCATTTAGTTCAAACGAGCATTCCCCCCGGCTAAGTTTACTCTAATCAAGATAATTCTCTGCATCATTGTTTTATTGTCCTAAAGTGGGTCAGTGTCATCTGTATTTCAAAGGTATCTGACGTCTCTTCTTTCAATTCTGACTCATAGAGTCTCGATTTCAACACAGCAAATGCATTAAAATGACAACTCTAATTTTTGTATGTTAAAGTGGAGTTTAAAACAAGGTTCTTTCAAACTATATCTTGATATGCACACCGAATACGATATTTTATAAGGATATTTTAGAAAACCATTTTCATTAAAAAAAAATTCAACCACTAATGCATTTACATACTTTTTTGTTATAATCGAAATAAGCTTTAATTGATTGCGACCAACCTTGATTTGTGTAAATTTAACGCATCAAACATTCTTTTCATCGTTAGATTAAGTTCTTCATGAATCAATATCAGCGGCACGAGGCAGCTTTCAAAGGGTTGTGACTGAAATCAGGAATATATATACTGAAATCTAGACAATATGCTTTAAGTTAAAACTGTGTTCAAATTAGGTTGAGGTTTGTATATTTTTTTAAACGACGAAAAAGATTAAAAAAGATTAAACTAGATCTTATATATATATTTGCATATATTTTAATATATTTGCATATATATTAGTGAGACATGTCGGATTGAGACGTGGGAGTAGTAATGACGTAGCCACGTTTTTCACAACATTGACAGCAAAAGACATGTCCTGTTTGTGTTTTTGGTAATAGCTTAAGACGTACAATTCTCAACGGGGGACAATGATCATGCGTCGTAAAAAACGATTATTTCCTGTTCATTGTTCCGGAACAAAACTTTCCAACAATCTGCAGACCTCTTGACCATGTAAATATCGAACACTCACTCTTATAGTCTATTGATTAGTAGCGTCCAAGCGTTATGACCACTGCTGATTAAATCACCGTTACGGTATAACGGTATAATGGTATAACGGTAGAACACATTCTGTGAACGTATTTAGGCGGGAGAAGACGTGTTTTCTCAGCTCCTGTTGTAAAGCTCTCTACCTTTGTCTACTTGTATTTAAACAGACAACAGAAGGCGTGAGGTTACAACTACAATCCAGGTCAGTTTGATTTAAATTACGCAGGTTTCCTATTTAGTAGAAACGATCCCTTGGAGTGTTTTTTAGGGTTTAATTCCTACGTCAAGAGCTTGTTTTTCTTTACAAATCGTAGGCGTTAATTCTTATATAATCGTAGGTATACAATTGTAGGTATACAAGCAAACGTATATTTTTGTCTAGCTCTGTCTAGAGCTATTAAATGATTAGAGACAATATTTGTTCAGTAAGAATTTGAATGACGCATACGCCAGTTATGAGCTAATAAAGAATGTAAAAAACAGGATCTATTTAGCAAACTGGGTGACAGTGACGACGTCTCAATAAAGTATAGATCTTGTCAAACAAATACGAAATCTTTACTTGTTTGCGTCTGTGCAAACAGTCGTGAGAAAATCAATTTTCTGTTATTGTGTGGAAGTTAACTGATTCATGTTGTGTATAGACTTTAGCGACTTGAATTATTTCTTTAAGTTCAGTGTTAAGGTTTATTTGTGATAAACAAGTCAATCAAACGAGACAATCACGAGACAATCACGAGACAAGTTCGCCAATTGACCGACGTCTTATCACAGTTTGTACTTACTCAGACAAAAACTCCTCTTAGCTTTAGCCCTCAATCCACACTTTAAAAAGGTACAGACAAATAGATTAGATAGATTGGTTTTCTTCATGGTGCAAACAAACTTGTGTTCTTTCAATTGCCAAAAAGGATAAGTCTTGTCTAGAGTCCGAGATTCTTCCTTTATAAAGGTTTGACTATAGGAGTTAATACGTTAAACTCAGATCTAAAATAGGAGGTTACCTAAAGATTGACGGCTAAATCGTCTGGAACCCTACTTCGTATATTATAGAAAATCAACAAAGACATCAAACTCTTCATTGTGTCGACAAGGATTACTCAAATTATCAAGTAAGTCAGCGTCGTTCATTCCTCCTCAGCCGTTCACCGTCTTTATCACACTCAGTGTCTCTACATCTCACTGTCAATCAAAATACGTTTTCCAATTAATTAAATAAGATATTTTTTTTCACTTTTTTAGGGTTTGAATACATATCTTTTTTAAGTAATTAAATGTATTTTAATATTATCTCATTAGCTAATTCTTCTTCGGAGCTCTTGGAATGATATTTAGTTTTCATGCTTTTCTTATAATTTTTCTCTTACCATATTTCATAAAAATAAGTATTCACAATGAGTTTTGTTTATGTATATATGGCTGTATACTATCTACATCACCGACATATTATGATTCTCTCGCTTGCGGTCACACTCGTGGTTAGAGCACTTTCGGACACATCTGTCCCTTGTCAATGTTAAGTGTGGCAAGGATTTTACGTCTTTTTCGTATTTATGGGTAATTTTGGGAGGGGAATTTCTGTAGGGAGAAGGGTGGTTTTGTGGGTACTGGTAGGTTATAGGGAGGATAGATGATGAGGTTTTTCCCTGCAAGATAATTAAATAGTCTTACTTTCATCCTCTTCCTATACCTACTGCTGAGGGACCCAAGATGTATTCCTCTCACTTGACGTTAGGTTGGTGCTTGGGTTTGCAGAGGTTTGGCACTTCGCAAGTTTGCAAATGTCAAAAATACTGTCGAGCGACATGAGGCTGGAATTATTTTCTTCTTAATCAAAATCTACAAAGGGTATATAATCAGTTAAGTGATGCTTATAGGCCGGGGACGTGGCACGTGGGATGGTAGGGGTGTCATTTACCAGCCCAACAGTTTCCCAATGAAGTGAAGACCTTTTATAAAGTAGAAATTAAGTGATTACAAATTAACAATGAGTTTTATTCAGTATCCAGAAGTCCTAGTGATTGTAAACCTGTTAATTGCTATAGATCTAGACTTTTTAAATATAATAATAATTATAATAATATTGTCACTTATATAGCGCTTTCCATCAGCGGGGCCAAGCTTTAATCGCTTTACATATATTACCCCTGACAGGCAGGACGGAGACACATATGCACATTCGTAGTATACAAGGAATCGACCAATTAACGTTAGTAAGACACAAAGACATTCGCAACAACAGAGACACACATGTACATCCAACGTATACAAGGTGTCTGTCAGTTAGGCGACAAGCCTATGTAAACTTACAGAGACTATAAGTCAGGTACACAAGTCAACTGCTGGGTGGGCAGGCGAAGCACGGTAGCAAATTTGTCACCATGAAAATTTTCTCTCGTTGTGGGGGTCGAATCCACAACGCTTTAAGACGACCGGCTCTTGAATCCGACGTCTTAACCACTCGGCTATCTGCTCTCATAATATTACTTTAAACTTTTCCGGGAGAGAATACCACCGTACCACCCTCCATATGACCGGAGGCTTTGCTCCTTTGACTATATTTTTTAAAGTTTGCCCCCGCAGGGTGGTGAGATTGGTTTGAAATTATGCAAATTTAGAGCAATTAAGAGCATATTATCAAAGAAATGGCAGCGAAGCCACCGACATTTTTGAGATTAGTTGAAATGGTGCAATATTAGAGCAATTTGGATCTCAAATGGGGGCGACTTTCCACCATGTCCCCCTGACTACGCGCCTGCTCCTTTCAAAATCCTGTTTACGCGCCTGATTTCCTGAATATTGGACAAAACGTTTTTGTAATGTTTGCGTATGTCTTTCGAACTGAATTTTAAGCAACGTATTTTATATGCCATTTAAACATACGGTTCCTTTGTGCCAGACCTCTCAGAAGTTTTCTTAACATTAACATCTATATCTCTAAACGGCTGCACCTGAACATTCTATCGTCTACGATTACTATCTTAAAACCATCACTTTATTTTTGATCTTTCGTGACTTTGAACGCTCTCTCCCATGTCGCTTCATGATGTGTTCATACAAAAGGATTGTAAGTATCATCTATAACAATAGACACTGAGTTGTATGCTTGCTTGTTTGCTTGCACGACGATTAGCTCCGAAGTCCGTGGCTGGATTTTGCTGTAGTTTGAACATAGGATAACAAAACATACCAAAGATGTACTAAGAATAATAAAATGTTTTTGTTTTATTAATCATTTTGTTTATCCTCATCAAATCAAAGACATTTTACCTTATCCATTAGAAGCCACCTTTCTCCACCTTACCTCAACTCTATATATGTGACCGTCCCAAGAAAGAGATAAAGGGAAAAACATAAAAAGTGGCCGACGACAACACAACATGGGATAGAATGACACCCCGTGACCAGGACTGATGAAACAACCCGCCTTTCCGCCAAATCGGGTAAAATCTAAAAGCTATCCGCCAGATTGGCGGGTAACATGTTTTAAGCCCAAAATGTAGCCGAAAGTCATCGAACTAGACCTTTTGAGTACAATGTAATCATACTGAAGTCCATCACAACCATCGGGTACCCAGATTGATTTAAAATACACAATTTAGTTTTCATATTTCAAATTTGTTCGCCTGGCTGCGCTCGGCTGTTGAATAATCCCCCAACCAAAAATCCCTTGCTACACCACTGATGAACGGATCAAATTGCCGAATAAAGTGACGACTGAACAAATCAATTTACTCTCATATATTTTGATGTAATCATGCGGGTGTACTCACAGGCGCGTATCCAGGATTTTGAAAAGGGGGGGAGCAACTTTGTATTTTATCAAAGCAATGGCCGTGAAGCTACCGAGATTGGTTTAAAAAGATGCACATTTAGAGCAATTTAGAGCATATTATCAAAGAAATGGACACGAAACCGCCGAAATTTTAGAGACAAGTTAAATTT
>JAUUEB010424631.1:0-11995 GCA_032362205.1 Clione limacina
TGTCTTCTTTTGTGAAGACTGAAGAGAATTGTTTGAGTAGTAAACCAGCTTTAGTTTTACTGTCATCGTGAAGGATTATTGTGGTAAATCGGGAAATCCCAAATTTCGCACTTTGAAATGGAAATCATGGCATAGCGTGTCAAGTCATCTGGTCATGACCCATGATGCATTTATTCAACATGGCGGCAATTAAAACAGTAACATTAAAATAACAGTGGTCACTAATTTAATGCAACATGGCTACCATAATCCCTTAAATCATTACACGTTACGTTACCATGCGTCCACGCATCATGCCAAACACACACTGATACATATATGGTCATTTGTTATTAAATCAGAAGAATAATGGCGAAATTATCGTAGTGTTTAAAGACTATGAAAACATAGAGTTAATAGTTGTAAACAAACATATGACTGCCACGTGACACCGTAACTATACTGAACATGAGATAATGAAAAAGCTGACAATAACTGGAAAAACTATTTAATAAATAAATTATGTAATGACTATGAAGTTTTATTTTCAACTTTTGTCATGTTTCATTGATATCGCTGAAAATAGTTTCATGTTCTTCGTACGACTTAGACCTAATTCAACAAAGACAAAAAAGAACCGAGTGTGAACAAGTTCGAAGACGTTTTTTCGTTAGCGCGTTCAACAAAATTTGTCAAGAGTTCATTGCCCAAAGTCACCCCAAGGGAACAGTTTAACAAATAAACGATGAAAAGATTCAAGAGAAACTTCTTTAAAATCTGAAAATTCAGACATTTCGCATGCAGCATATCATTTTTCTGACATATTGCAAAAGCGCTCATGCTGGCCTACGTTCCCAGTTTACTGGGAAGCATAAGGCGGCTGTCTGTAAGGGTATTGAGTCTATTTGATTATCACACTATGTTTTGCTGTCTTGCTAGTTTTAACCTAGGTCGACTAAGGCGATATTGATAGTTGTTCTTTCAAAATGAAAATCATTATGACATTGGATGAGCCGAACCCAGAAACGCTTGGTGTAGAAATTAATGTTAATTTCTAAAATACTTTAGCATGGGCGTTTGCTACATTTGCATGGTGTGGCGGCACAGGCCTTAATAATGTGTATTTATTGTCACGAGATTATGACCTCTTGAGCCCCTAAGGATGTTTAAAAGATCTACATTCATTCGGAATTCTAGATTGATGAAAATTTAACATATGAGGTTTCGTGAGATAGTTTGAATCTTTAACGAGGGTGTTGTCCTTAGGGATGTTCGGGACTCGCCTCATTTTCAGATTATCCTCTGTAACTTAAGCTTTATTAGAAGAACGCCTGTGGTTTATGTCGTGTTTCAGTTTCTATGTGTTTGATTGAAGAGTGCAGCGAGACGAAAATATATCAATGATGCATCTGCTGAGATAAATATAACTTTTCTGAATCCTTTTTGCATTTTGTTTTTACCAATAAGGAATCTTCTACTAAGACGTAGCAACCATGTTGATGCCTTACAACATATCAGTGTACACGCAATGTACTAATTAAATTATTGATAACATTAATACATAACAACATGTCTATAACGCGTACAATGTAAACTATTTTTTGTATTATCATCTTGTGCCGGACAGTCAGTAACAGGCAAAATAATCGATATTTATAGTATGTGTTCTCAACTGTATGTATCTATTTCATTATATTACAGTTGCAACAAAGTGCTTTGTTTTTAAGTAAATACAAATACAAATAATGAAATGCAAACACTGTACGATTGATGCATATTAAATGAAAAAGCAAACATTTTTATGAAAAGATCCATTGTTCTATAAACGCAGGTTGATATCGATTTATTGTAACCCATACATTTGTTGCATACAATGTAGTATCGACATGATAAAAGTATCAAAGCTTCTTTGCTTATTCTTTAACCAAGATTATTTGCTAGCTTAACACACATTCATCACACATTGTTAAAATAACAATTACGATATGTGGTAGTTAATTGTAGGTTTTATATCCAATGATGTAACCTGAACATTGTATGTGTTGACACTCATTTCATGTTATGAAGGGTGTAAGACGATTTGTGAATACCAAGTCACAGGATACTGACAACATGTTGACTAGCCTTACCATTATGTATTTCTTACCAGGCGCCGGGTGAGACCTCTGCTCTCGACATATGTTCCTTGATTAGTTTTGTTTCTTCATTGAAGGACTTTAATGAACGTTCTTTGTTTCAACGTTTTTTTTGTCAGGACTATTGCATTATTTAAATGTATACCTTATTGTCCTTGTAGCAGATGATATTTCGTTTTCAATTAATTGAAGAGTAAATTATGCACTGACTGACCTGATCCAGTTCTTACCACTAAGTAAGAGGTACGATGCAGACACAAGCTGTCAAGCGAAGATATAAATGTTTACGACTCAAGGCGCCGACATAACTAATCCAACAGAAAGGTTAATGAATATTTGATTACAAATCTCGTCCTGCCGAGATTAGACACAACATATTAAATAGAATGAACAAAGACATGAACATAGGCAAATTAATTATTTTGTAGACATGGATAGAAAATGTATGTTCTTTTTAAAGGTCTAGTTCAATGTTTTGTGGAATACATATAATCAAATAAAACCAGATACACATTGTACACACAAACGATGTCGACATGTAGTGAACAGTTTTGCATAATATTTATTCAATTGCCTGTTTAGCTGTAATAGTGAGTTATAGCTAAATAAACTAAACTTTAACGGCCTAACTATTTGAAACATCCATCTAATGTTACCTCAAAACCGAATTTGACTAATTTGGGAATACATTATTCATTACTAGCAAAGGATAAATGTTTAGTTAACAATCGTCTTAACTATTATATAAGTTTGTGTTTTAAACATAGTAGCTGTACATAATTTGGACTTGCGTATATACATTATACAATATAGAACTAATGTTATCAATTTTGCCTAACACTTCTATTTTATCCATTAAGTTTGTGTCGTTTTCCACGTTTTTATATAAGGAAATAAAATAAAAAAAATTTAAAAGAATAAAAAGAAATGCAAGACCAGGACTAGATTTGTCTGTATATCTATTGAACGAAGTTAATTACCATGTCCCCCGTGGTAATATATCAGACAGGTATTTGAAACCACTGAGCTAGAACATAGTTTATTTCTGAATGACTGTCGAGTAACGTGACATTCATAATGTTTTTTTGTCAGGGGTCTACGGAGAGTTAAGAGTGAATTACATAAAAAAAACTAAATATCTAGTAGGACTATATTTGATTGACAATAACAAAAGACATATGTCTTACAATTATAAAAAAAATGTCGTGTTAATGAATTTATTTAAAATATGACATGTACAGATTTGCGCTATATTTCAGTAGGTGTATTACATACTTTTGTTCAAAATGACATGATGTAGGATGAATATCTTTAAACTTTTCACCTTAATTTAATAATCATTCACAATACTGAACATACAGGCTGATTCAAAATGAATGAAAAGTAAAGAGCTGAAATAAATATTTCATTATGTAATTAATACCTTTTTATATTGTATACACATGATTGCGAACTGTTAAATCCTTAAATATTATTATTTGGATAATATAAATAATCGAAAATAATCAATTGTCGACCTTTTGTGTACCAACAACAAGATATACACAAATTAATATCAATTAAATCGATATAAATGAAGTAGCATGCATAATATAATGGAGTCTGTTATATAAATCTACCATCTGCATTCATCATGACAAAAGGACACATACTAAAAAACGTGTTATAATAAAGCTTTGTTCAATTTTGAACAATGCTTAGCCACGTAAAATAGTGTGCCAATGTCGTGTTAATGTTTTATAATTAAAGTGGATGACTGCTTGCTATACACACAAACATTGTGTTCTTAACTTAATTCATAAAACTTCTATCAATAATTTTGTGGGGTCTCTCTTTTTGTCTGGTCATCATAGTTTGGACAAACATGTCCCCTCAAAGCCAAACCTGTTCCTAGACAATACGTATAGAAGCTGTTGATTATTAAATTATTATTTTTTATAATTAAAGTGGATGACTGCTTGCTATACACACAAACATTGTGTTCTTAACTTAATTCATTAATGATTTTGTTGGGTCTCTCTTTTTGTCTGGTCATCATAGTTTGGAAAAACATGTCCCATCAAAGCCAAACCTGTTCCTAGACAATACGTATAGAAGCTGTTGATTATTTCACGCATATCGGCTCTACTACCTCCTCAAACATGCCACTAAACTCAGGGATATCCAAGAGTATCGCCAGGGCTGATGGAGTTATGGGTCATCTCAGCTAGAAAGTCTGGAAAACAATCACGTGACACAAACACATATATGAAAGTATACGAGGCTTGTGTCTTCAGCACTCTCGCCTACGGAAGTGAGTCATGAACAACAAACACACACCAAGAGAACCGCTTGGAGAGTTTCAACACAAAGAACTTTAGAAACATCGTTGGTATCAAATCGGAAGACACTGCAGTACTAGAAAAAACTGGCCTCTTAAGTAATTTTAGCTACACAGAAAGCGCCGCTGGATAGGCCATGTCAGAAGGATAGAAGATGGTCGCATCGAAGGGTATCATGTTCGGTAAATTTCAAGAGGGAAAGCGATATGTTGGACGCCAACTTCTCCGCAACAAAGATGTTGCAAAGCGGCACATGGAGCAGTTGTAGTTGATCATACAGCTTTGGAAAGCCTTGCAAATTACAGGAGCCTTTGGCGTACCTAAGTCTTTGAAGGAGTACAGAAGGGGGGAAAGGCCCGCGAAATTGAGCTGAAAGAAAATAGGCAAAGGAGAAAGGAGAGAGCGAAATTGCGATCTTTCCAATCGCGATTAAATTTAACTGCAAACATTGCGGTTGTTATTGTCATGCAGATATTGGTCTATGCAACCACACCAAGAGCTGCCCAAAATGACCACGGTGATTTCTTCAAAAGGATGTTTACCATTGTCTTACAACACAGACGGTTGTTTACCAGTTAGGTCCAGCAGACGTCTTGATATAACTGTATATTACCAAAAATGCATATTACTTAGGAAATAATGGTCGTCCCCAGAATGGTAAGAGTTAGAAAGAGGCATACATCATTAGTTTTTAACCAGCTCAAGGGTGTTTCAGGGAATTATATCTTTACATCCTGATTTAGATGAGCTGCACCCGAAAGAGATAAAATAATGATGCTATACGCTATGAAATTAAAGAAGAAGTTTGTAAGCACGTCCGACTAGCTTAAAGGAAGACGTGAATCGGAAGTATTTGTTGATATATTTAGGGAGATATATGATAAGTCAGTTATCTTTGTTACTATTTGTTAAAAATGAAACTTTTATTAATTGAAATCTGTCGAACGATTATAACAAAACTTACTTATTTTACTTGAAAATTAAATAGGATTATTCTTGCCTTTCACACATCTAGACTACATTTGTTTCTGCTCTTTTTTATACCCTTGCTATTCTTCTTAAATCTTGTTTGGATAGTTGTTTAAATTGCAACTTCACTTAGCTGAACGGGATTGCTTATATTTGCGTCTAACCTATCTTGTTGACTAACATTTCCAACATACCGGATTTATTGTGTATACAAATATGTGAACGCTCATTTAATCGAAGTTGGCATTCATGTATCTAACTTAAGATTATTTTTAAGACGGTTCTTTTGATTCGAAAGTGCGCAGAACGCTTTACATATACAATTTTAAATTAAACCAACCATGTAAGACTACCCTGGGTTTGCGTGGTTCCTACCAAAGCACCGTCTGTCTAGCTTGTGAACGAACTGTCTCCATACAAACCAAGGCTCGATGAGTGGTAAGAACCAAGCAACACAGGGTAGCCTTAGATAATTGGTCAAATCTAAAATTGTAAAATATTATTTTTACTCACTGCCCATGCAATTAACACTTTAAGATGCTTTTACATATACGCTTATATATCTTTTAAAGCTTTCTTTATGTGGGTACCTTTATTTCAGAGTATTAAAAAAATAGATTTCCTCAACCCAATTTCATTTAATGACTCCTGCAATTACAGTTACACTCAGATTATCAAAAAGACTGGCTAATAATTAATACTAACTATCAGCTACTTCGTTAAAAAATATATTTGAGTGACATCATAACAGATCATAAAGGACACACAACACTAATAAAATCTATTGAGATGTCAATATTTCGTATTATTCTACCTCTACATAGTATTATCCTCTATTCACTTTGTCAAAAAGCTTCAGTATTACTTAGTTCCGCTTGCTTTGTCATCATATTCCCCCACTACATTAGTACTGTTTACTTTGTGACGTAAACATTCACGAAATAGTGAATATTTCACGACTAATTTATTTCATGAAATATGAAATAGTGTTAAGAGTCAAGTAGTATTCGAACGAGCCTTAGCGAGTTCGAATTACTTGTCTCTAAACACGAATAGTGCAATATATTTCGTATCAAAAATTAAAGTGTGATATTTATTTTATTTCATATAATAATAAGCAAATTAACGAAAATAGGAAATCAGAACTTCGGCACCCGAGTAGCAAGTACAATTTCGTTCCCTTACTCAAGACTTCCTGTACAACGATGGTGCGCAAATAATAGAGTCGAAGACAGAATGAACATTGGGATTTCCCTTTTGGTAAAAGTTATTGTGTCTTTTTGCATTGTCATGATTAGAGAAGAAGTTCTCTCGTGTGCAAGAAATTTGGGATTTCCCGATGATGAGGAAAAGTGATTTCTACGATAAGTCAACTATTTTTCTGTGCAAGGTGATATTAACATGTGTTTTATAACAAAAAATACCCATTAATTGTGTCTCTTTACGTCACTCATGCCTATGCAATAAATAGTGAATACTGGCTGGCTGACTTAATCTAACCTATTTATGGCAAACAAGTTAGATATCGATGAATGAATATCGATCGAGTTTGCCTTTAATTGGGTAGAAAAAGTCAGCCAGCCAGTATTTATTTTATTCCACTTGACATATCTCATTAAAATTATCTAAAATTAACAACATTTATGTACGTTCTAGAAATAATAAGCAAACAAAGGAAGTAAGGAATATCATTTACGATATTCGTATTTCGGCACCCGAGTACAATAGGTTTGTCTGACTCAAGACTTCCGGTGAAGAACTGGTGTGTAAACAAAGTAGTCGAAGACATAAGCGGGAATGAACTTTGGGAAATTCCTATTCATTGATGAAACCTTTTCAGCACCATACGCCAATATAGATCATTACTACTCCCGATCAATAAACTGTATATCGCCAATAATTACTGTTCGGGGGTTAAATCTGTTTATCCATTCAGCTTGTGGAATAAATTAACTTACCAATAAACAGGAAATATAAGCAAACAAAAATATATTACTCAATGTATATGTTAACGCAAGACCTGTTTGATAGGATACTATAGAAGGATAAAGTGATTGTTAAAATATTTTTTAAATAGAAACATTATTCCAAATAAAAGATCTTTTTTTTAATAACAATTATATATTAAAACTAGTTAATACCTATTCGTATCCTATGACTTAACTGTGGTAAAGTAGTAGTCGATTATGATTACAATCACTAGTTGTGAAGAAAATTATAAAAGATATTAAACAATTGAACGTGAACTATCAAATCATACAGTAAATTATACATTCATTGTTTTCACTACAGAAGTTAACTTACGTTTGTAAGGTATTCTTCCTAAAACGAAAAAAGACAAAACATAATACAGCTTACTACACGATATCTCGTACAAATCTACAGCAAGTCACTAACTAAATTATATAATGCATGTTAAAATGTACACAAATAATTCATCACCTTGTATGTGCTCTTTGTATTTTAAGCCTTACATGTAAGTTATGTTACATACAAAGATATCACAGCAGTAAATGAAGAAAACGGTAAAATCTTCTTAGAAGAGTCTAACGGTGATACTTGAGTCGTGAAAGCGGTGTGTGTTGCAAAAAGCAAAATAACAAAAGCAATGAAATATGAATGAGAAAGTTGAAACATCACAGTGGTGTGTATTGCAGAACTATATGTGATGAAGCAGTGTGTGTTGTAAAATTTAAATTGATAAATGTAGTGTGTGCTGCACTATTATAAGTTATTAATGTTGTATGTATGGTACAATTATAAGTGATCAACGCGTGTGTGTTAAACTACTGTGCGTGATTAAAACAGTGTGTACAAATTTCAGTTATCAAATTATGTGTTCTAGAATAACGAGTGTCCAAAGCGTGTGTGTTAAGCTATTGTGCGTGATCAAAGCAGTGTGTACAAATTTCAGTTATGAAAACAGTGTGTGTTTAGGTTCCAAATTTGTGTTAAAAGCGTTGTGTGTTGTAGAATAATGTGTGATCAAAGCAGTGCAATTAAAAGTAAATTTAGCAGTGTATGTGTTTAACTGGTGTTAGTGATAACAATACAGTGTGTTGTACAATAATTGGTGATCAAAACAGTGTGTGAAGTACAAGTATAGTTTATAAAAGCAGTGTATATTGCATTTTGCGCTGTGCAATAATAAGAGCTAAAAGCATTGTGATGTGTACAGTTAAGGGTGACCAAAGCAGAGTGTGTTTTACAACTAAAAGTTAACAAGGCAGAGTGTGTTTTACTATTATATGTTATCAAGTAAGTGTGTGGTGCAGAATTATGAGTAATCATATAGTTATGTGCTGTTGGATATGAGTGATCAAAGCAATGCTGGCTGTTAAATCATGAGTTATCAAACCAGTGTTTGCTGGTGAGCTATCAGTTATCAAATAAGTATGTGCTTTTGGATATGGGTGATAAAAGCAGTGCGTGCTGTTGGATTGTGAGTGATCAACAAAGTGAGGGCTGTTTGTATTTCAGGTGGTCAAAACAGTTCGAATTGTACAATATTGATAGTGATAAAAGCAGTAGATGGTGTAAAAGCATATTGATGAACCAACTATAGTGCGATTTCAAAAGCTGGGTGATAAATTATGTGTGTGTTTTTAACAAGCTTTGTCATCAAAGCAGTGTGTGTTGTAAAAGGTTGATCATCAAAGCAGTGTGTATTGTAAAAAGTCCAACGATCAAAGCAATATGTGTTTTAAAAAAACTGAGTCATTAAAGTGGTGTGTGTTGTTAAAAATTAAATTGTGGTTAAACACTGTTAACATCATACTCTTAGAATGAACCACTTTCCTTTTGTACCACTTTCCTCTTTGGATAGACAGTTGGCATTATCAAAATCATGTAAAAATCATTTAATTTGAAATAAACTCAGTAAGACTATCATATACAATTGAGTGGTTATGGCAATTCAGAAAAGAAACAAATAAACTAACGCTCATTCACTATCACCATATAGTTAACTTAAGCTTTATAATTAATTAAAGTCGAAATGTATGTAAAAACGTGCATGCATCACAAAGTAAAATTCAAGTATAAAATAGCCATCGGTTAAAATTACAATGTCAACTGTAAACGTATTCTCTCCTCCCACACACTCGTACCTTTGACTTTCCATATGTGGACATATCGTCATAAAATGTCTCGAAAATAAGAAATAATTCATTTCTTCATATGGCTAGGGTACAAATGGTTCTTTAGTTATGTTTATTCTTTTTCATTTTAATCATAGATTAAGCTTATGATGAAATACTTGAATTGGTGCTCAGTACTTAAGTATTCGAAAAATAAAATTATAATAACAAATCGACAACATTTTTACAATTAAAGTTATCAACTTATTTATCAAGTGGAATCTCTAATATGATAAAAATATAAAAAAGTAGTAGAATCCCTTGATTAGAAGGGAATGCTTTACAATCATAGTAAAAAGGTGACAATGTGAACTGCATTAACAAGTCTAAAACTTGATTCAAATGTTTGAAATACATACATATCATAGAATATGGCATGGGTATTTATTTTTTCGTGAATGAAATATTTGGAATATTGAAAAAGAAGAATATCATACCTTAAGAATCTATACAGTAAATGAATCGCTGCAATAATGCATCAATAGACTACACTTTGTGCCCAGATTACGTTGTTTCAAGGCGAGGGAGATTCTTCGTTCTTTTACACACTATAACACTACGATTACCACTATTTAAGCCTGGATATTAAAATAAATGCATGCTTAATAATATCTATATCTGTCACTTACTACAAATCTTTGAGAATGTTCTAGATATTACTAATAAAATCTAAATAATATATACTACTAAAAATGATAAACTACTAAATAAATAAAATGTTTATATTAGTTCAGTCATCCTACCTGTCTTTCTGATCATGTTTCCTCAGAACAGTTACAGCATGTACTCCTCCTCTCATCCTGGCTCCAATGTGTCACGAAAACAGTTACTTACGTCCTTGCTTCATTCTTCTACTCTATACGAAGAAAAACAGAAAACAATTATAAAATTAAATATAAAAGTATTCAAAATGTTAACTCATGTGTTAAAAACCAGATATTTTTCAAAGGTAAAAACGTCATCTTCTATATTTGTTAACCAACACATTGTTACTTTATCTAAAGCGAAGCGAATGGTTTCAAAACGAGTCACTCTCCTCTCTTTGCTTGCTACTGATGCCAAGCGAATCTGATGTAAAATGAGAGAGATAAAAAATATATCGGCGTAAAAATTGTGAGGAATTCGAAATTTAACTATAAATTCGTTTTTCGATAAACGAATAATGTTATTACCAAGCGGCAAACTATGGTAGAATGCTTTTTGGTGTGATCTTTACGTCCATAATGGACATATTTAGAATGTGGGTTTAGTCAGGGCAGGCGCGTAGCCAGGGGGACATGTGGTAAAGTCAACCCTCCCATTTGAAATACAAAATGCTCTAAATTTGCACCATGTTTAACTAATTTAAAAAATTCGCAACAATTTCTTTGATAATATGCTATAAATAACTCTAAAAGGGCATCATTTAAAACAAATCTCAAAAATGTCATTGTTTAATAATATCCAAAGTTGGCCCTGCCCCCTTTCAAAATGCGCCTGAGTCAGGGTGTTATGGTTCTGAATAAATCACTAAGTCCGTCAAGGACATACCTGCTGGTGTAATGGTTGCTTTGTACATGGAAATTTACCTAGGACTATCGAACTTTCATCTTAGTATGTTGACGTGATACTTTACGGTTCTCAGTCAGTCTTGTGCAATCCTCAATCATTCTACGAGTCCACTGTTTGATATTATCTTTCAATGTATATATTGTTCTTTCGCACAACCGTTTTCCCTATTTTTTTCCATTCATTGTCAATTTCAAAAAGCCGTTTTGTCTTTTGATGACCAAACTAAGGAAGTTTTCTCTGTTTGGTGTTCCTTAGCATTAGAAATATATATAATTTTGGGTCATGTGAAGCTTGAAATAGTCATCTTTTAAGTTTCCTCACCTCTTATCTTGTTATGTGTAATTCTCCACTTTTTTTTAAATTAGTCAGTATACAGTCATTGTATTGTTATAGTCATATTGTCAAACATTTTCAAGGCACACGCCTCCACTTCAAGACGATTGTCACTGTTTATGTATCAAGTGGTTCCACTTCCTCTGTCATTACTGGTGTAAGGTAGTATCTAGGGGAATTATCCCATGGTGACTGCAACTGAAGGGAGGTAGAACGCACCCACTCCTCTTTCCGGTTCAAGGTATTTCCTACTTTCTTTATGTCCAGTTTTCTTTTATCTGCCTAAGTGTAGTATCATTCCCAAACACCCCATCCGCCTTCACAAGAACAAGAGGTGAGTAAACTTAAAAGATGGTGTTCCTTAGAAGCTTACAGTTGATGTTCAACATGCTACAGACCTGCACATTTTTTTTTAATTTTCTCTGAGGCTAGCTTTACCTATCCTCCTCGAATACGAATTAATCCATGATACTCTTCCACTACCCATCCCAAACCCCAAAAAAACCCACTGTGTACCTTGTTTACAAATATAGACTCGTAAACAGGACAATATATTACCAGACGCAAT
>JAUUEB010424853.1:0-11994 GCA_032362205.1 Clione limacina
ATCAGTTATCCGATCAAAGTCTACATTGTTCAAGCTGACAGCAGACAAACCAAAACAAACAGAAATTATCAATGTCTCAATCATGATGACTAGCCACACCTAAGATGGTGGTCATTACAGAGTTTGTCTCAATCATGATGACTAGCCACACCTAAGATGGTGGTCATTACAGAGCTTGTCTCAATCATGATCACTAGCCACACCTAAGATGGTGATCATTACAAAGCTTGTCTCAATCATGATCACTAGCCACACCTAAGATAGTGATCATTACAAAGCTTGTCTCAATCATGATCACTAGCCACACCTAAGATTGTGGTCATTACAGAGCTTGTCTCAATCATGATCACTACTGTGACTGACTAGCCACACCTAAGATGGTGATCATTACAGAGCTTGTCTCAATCATGATCACTACTGTGATAACAAAGAACAGGTTCTTCAACAATGTCCTGCGCACATTGAATATCCCTGTAAGATGGAAATGGAAACAGAAAAGGGAGCTTACCACATAATATTCAAAGTACTTTTTGAAGTCAAATAGTGGCTGTTATTTTGGTAAAAGAAACATCAAACAATTATTAACAAAGATCAGTTATCCGATCAAAGTCTACATTGTTCAAGCTGACAGCAGACAAACCAAAACAAACAGAAATTATCAATGTCTGATAACTGGTTTTCCTATTTATAGATTCAATCTGGGAACTGTTTGAAATGATACCCATACATTGAATGATATCATATCAAGTCAAATCATAATACATCCAAGACATCTTACTTTGTAAGCTTAGAATTTTACGATGTCAACATAAAAGACAGAATGTAAAAATAAACGAGAAAAAGTTCATTTCTTTTATCCCTTTTATTTGATAAATGTCCCAAAGGTCCCCACAAAACATGATAATTCAATATAAGAAAAAATACAATGATTACATCACAGCCTACCACAAGAAAATCCATAAGGCATTTCATGCTCACAACATATAAAGATCTGAAAGAATGAAACTTTTATCAAACAATTTTGATTTTCTCATATACAAATCAAAGAAAAGGGATGAAGAAAAGGAGAGATTAAAAAGTTTGAATGATACCTTGGTGTAAAGGTTATGATGTGCGTACAAATGTTCAGAAATAAATTTGGATGACAACTAAGTTTGGACAGCCGGTATCAAAATTAAAAACATAGTAAAAAAAGAGAATACAAAAATAGGGATAATTGCAAGTCTTAGGGAAAAACCATTTAGTGATTTGATAAATCAAAAGTAAATTAAAGGTTGATCACAACCATCTCTCACATACACATACAATAAGTGAAACAAGATCAATATAATGTAATAGTATAACAGTATCAGGATGAGAAATGACAGCTTCAGAACAAGTCCCTGTAAGATCAGCTATTGGAAATGTATTTTCAATACACACATACAAACATCTACACAAAGCCTTTGCCTCAAGCCTTTGTTTTATCAAAATCACTCATACACATTTTAAGTGCACCACAACAAAATTACATGAAAAAAACTTATCATGTCAAAGAATGTGTTAACAAAAGTTTTTAACTAAGCATTGTGAATAGATCTTGAACGATTAAAATGTTAAATAAATATTATATATTTCCTTGCCTTGGAGAAAAAGCAGAGAAAAAACTATACTATTACTAATAGTATTATACTATAAAATGATCTCTATACTCATAGATGACAGAACTTTGGTGACAACCCAAGTCATTCCTTTCTATGTGAGATTTTGAGTTATGGGCTCTGTTGCAAATCTATATTCATGACAAAATGGAGACATTTTTACATCCAAAACTCATCACATGAACTATAATATGATGATTATCAAAGACACTAAATTACACATTTGAACTAATTTGCATGTGTAGATAATCAAAGTGTACGAAAGCCAGAGATAGAGAGTATAATATGATTACTCAAGTAAGTTAGCTAAGCTTAATAACCAATGATAAGCAATATTTAATCAGCATACAAAAAGGCAAAGCCGTTACATACTATATTGGCGGATACGAAAGATCATCTTTTTTGGTGAAAACTAACAAAAATCGTAAATTCAAAACCATCTTATGTTGTCATTAAAATCTAAACAATGTGGATAGGCAACTGCATGGTCATCTGCCTCCTTAAACAAACAAGGAATCTCTGGTCATCTGCCTCCTTAAACAAACAAGGAATCTCTGTTCATCTGCCTCCTTAAACCAACACGGAAGCTCTGTTCATCTGCCTCCTTAAACAAACAAGGAACCTCTGTTCATCTGCCTCCTTAAACAAACAAGGAACCTCTGTTCATCTGCCTCCTTAAACAAACAAGGAACCTCTGGTCATCTGCCTCCTTAAACAAACAAGGAACCTCTGGTCATCTGCCTCCTTAAACAAACAAGGAACCTCTTCATCATCTAGACTTTTATCAACATGAAAAATTGAAAGTTTAAAAAGAGAAAATATGAAAACAAAAAATGATGTATAAAATATCAATATGAATATCTATACAAGGAATATTAACCCCAAAATGTTCAAATCTAAATCTGCTGAACGCGTATCTTGACAGGCAGAGGTCTTGCCTCAACAAAGTCTTGTGGATGAACACTCTTCAATCCTCTCTTTTCCATCAGGTGTCTCAAGTACGACAAGTCTCCATTGATGCTCAACTTTTGCTGGGAAAAAGGAAAATGATGGAAAATAATCATGTGTCATATGATGATCATAATAAATATACTCTTTGAGCTCCTTTTGCTTTTTGTACAGATAGCAGACAAAATATCATGATAGATTTAGTATAATAAGTTGAAATATAAGTTAATGTTTAACTATATTAAAATTAATTTTTCAATCATAAAATTACTAGAATTCTGCCTCTCTAGCAGTTGTACTTATGTAAAACAGTTTATTTGCAAGCATTTTTTTCACAAATTTAGAAACGTAGCTTGCAGAAGTAGAATGGATTTATTTTGCGAATCCTCACCAGTCTTAAATTATGATTGTCTTTGATTTGCAATCTTCAGAAGTTATATTAGATTTATAGATACAGAGGCAAGCGTTGATTTATAATTTTATCGTTCATACAGACTCCTACTTATGCAGTGTGAATTCCCTCTCTTCCATGACTACACCTCTCTTATTTCTTAAAGTTACCACAGATATCACCATTTTTAATTTTAGATTTTACCTATACTATTACATTTTGAAGGGATTTTATTGCAAGATTTCAAAAAAGTTTTACAGTAACAGAGTGCCTTCTGAAGCCACAAAGTGTTGTCTGTTTGGGGGAAGGGGAGCACCAAGGTGTCTCAAACAGGAGCGTGTAAACCAATCACTAATGATCAGTCTTCTTGGCTTGCTCTGAACCAAGTTAACTTTGTCCAAGTTGTTTGTAGACATACGAAACAATCAGAAACTCAAATTTTTTACTAAAAAAAATCTCTACTTATGAAAATGGTTTGAAACTTTTAAATTACAATAATGAGAGAACTGTCTAGAAACATTAATTACCACAGTTATATGATATTGTTTATACAAAATTATTAGCGTCAACACAGACTTTAAAGTTGAATATTGTACGATAATGTGATCACTTCATGGGATCTCAATCCCTTGTCTATACTACCTTCCCTACCCTCCCCTTTGCCTCAAATCTTCTCTAGGTTGAAAGGCAGTGAACAGACACACCAGTCATCGATGCCTGTACATACAAAATACAGTATACTTGCACTGTTTGCCCCAGGTGATAAATGTTCCAACAACAGAGTATACCAACATTGTACAAGATTGATTCATAGAGCAATGTGACTGACGTTTACAAGAGATGTTTATACAAAGTTTGAGTAGAGTCCTTATTTCAATATCAACATTTACCATTGTAATTTTCTGCTCTGGAGCTGTGACAGCTGCTGACATACACAACCATATCATGGCTACTGCACTGAGAAGTATGCAGACACATAAAAGTAGACGAGGTACGCCAGTTTTGTATGCTATGCATGTGAGCCAGTCAGTGTTGATGCTGTCTTCTACATCGTTCCATGGGTATCCCTAGTTGTGGAGGATAGACACAAGGAGCAAGTTAAAACAGTGACACAAATTTCATAAACAAAACAAAACAAGAAATGCAAAACAGAAAGTTTGCTCCTTTGTTTTTCCTTAATTTGATATCTTGTGACCTATAATCCAATATTTTGCGATCAGATAGTTTTGGTGATAACAAGTTAAAATCAGTATTTTTAGAAAAAAAGATTTGAAACATTAACACAGCAAAAGTTGCCAAAATGCACATATTTTTGTACAATTTCATCCAAATTGAACACAAATTGTGGAAACTCTGTTGAAGAACAAAACAAAATAATCAAGCTCTGTGTTATTTGCTAATGCAAAAAGTAAAAACAGTCACTAACATCATAACATTGAGAAAACCCTGTGGCGTAATATATCACAACTCCATAAAACAAATTGATAAAACTGAGCACCATTTTTAATAATTAACACAAAATGAATTCCATAATATCATATCATTGATTTCAGAATGAGGCAAAGCTTGATCACATTGTATTTTTGGCTTGTCTTCCTAAATATTCCTAAATTGAGTTTGTACAATTTTGTTTCCATTGTGATAAAATCAAACACATAATTATGGGGCACGTTATAATATGTGAACATTTCAAAGTAGTCAGCTCAAAACAATTTATAGCTATCTACTAGAAAGCTATGGGGTGCAAAAACTGTTTGATTCAGTATACAATAGAACTTGTCTATAAAAAACACTGATTGTCATTGGGGAAAAATGGTACTCATAGGCAAGTGGTCTTTAAAGAGAAGATATAGTAAAATATGGACAATTTTTTTTAAATATATACAAGTGGTCTATAAAGCAAGTTCGGCTCTACATGTAGAACTATGTGGCACAAAAAAAGAAAATGAGAACAAACAGCAGTCACTCATGCAATATCAGTTTACTTGGTGTGCTTTAAGACCACATTGACTTCATACATATATATACCTTCATAGCATTCATCTCATCCCCTAGACTACGAACAGATTTCAGCTGTGAGTGTCTGAAGATCTCTGTGGCAGTGTTATCAGATGCTTCAATATTTGTCTCCATTCCGGTGCTGGTGCCTTTCAAACTTGAGTAATCTGATGAGAAAACACTCAAATATAAACAAGAACTTATAACTTTTACTAGTTTGCTAAATGCACTTTACAATATATAATAACCCCAACAGGACCAACAGAGACACACCTTTACCCTAGCAGCTTCTGAGAAATATTCAAGGGAGCTGCCTGTTTTACACTTGAATGTGGAAATCTAACAAAGGCTTTTTACCCAATTAGCACCTGGTCAGTGCGAGGAAATGTAAATTTTTGGTCCAGGGGGAATTTTTTTTCCACAATGCAGGGATCAAACTAGAGATTTCTCAGACAACTTATTTCACTGGATTTCACTACATTATAAGTAAAGAAATCACTATAACTTACCATCAAAGTCCTGTACATCAATATCCACAGACTGAGGCTGTGACTGTACGACAACCAATCTGCCGTTGCCATCTTGCATATAGAATGACCAGGACACAGACATGTGATGTGCCATTTTTTGTGCCATGTTGCTGTACATGTTGTGCATATACATGAGAGGGTACATCATGTTAGACAAGCTTGTCTCAGGCCCATCAACATCCAGAGATCCCATCTAGTTACAAGATAAACCACACAAGTTCTTATCAAAATAATGCCTTACTAAACTACAAAAATTGATTTTAAAATAAACAAAATTGTAATTTCTCTGTTTCCTAGGAGATGTACGTAAAGCAATGATAAATCAGATACTGATACCCTAAGATTCAGGCATTTTGTCAAGAAAAAAGAGGCTACCTTTAAGTGGACAGAATATAAAGGCACATAGCATCAACAATATTTTAAACAAAAGTAATTGCCAACAGCATGCCCCTTCACACCAAGGAAAACAAGACTGTTAGCTGATTCTTTGAAGGTCAATAAGTTCATTAACGTTTTCCATAATCTTAGTCACTGACAATTAGACTTCTTATGTGTTAAACACATTTCAGCACTAACAAATTGTTTTAATGAATACATTTGTATCACCCAATCAAAATTTCAAAAATGTATTTTTTTTCAAATTTCACATTTATGCACTCTCATGTCCATTTACGTAACAACTGGAACAAAAATTAAGTAATTTAGAATGCAAAAAATGGAGTAGTGATCGACTTTCATAGGCCTGCTATGAGAAAAAAAGGTTTTCAGACAAACAACTGTCTCACAGTTCATGTCATGTGTTAGTCTCACGAATGCGATTTCAACACATAACAATTTACAATTTGTGTCATAATCTTTATAATGTAAAAAAGCAGAGGAAAACGAATCAATAAAATAAAGATTTTGATAGGACACTGACACATCACCTTTTAAGGCAATATCTCGATTTTAACAGTGCGACAAGTGGAACCTTTCAACCGAAGGTGTCACATTTAAGATCTATTCTATGCTACTTACATCACTGTAGTGTATCATAATATTGTTGGCACATTTTTTTTAGTTGTTAATTGATAGCTTTAATTTAATAAAATTAACTATGAAAAGTTGAAGGATTCTCTTAGCCCAAACGACAGCTGCTCAAAAGACTCAGAAGGCACTCAAACCAAAGATAAGAGGATGGATCTTTAATGGAGAAAGCATACACCACTGATCCTCGGCTGTTACTCCTACCCTGGGAGGCATAAAAAAGGTGCCCTTAATCTTACCACACACAACACCAAAAATGCAAATTACTAAAGATGGCAATTTTATAGATGAATTTGTCCTGTGAACACTGGCTGAGAGGGAAACTATGTTAATACTCTGAGCATGACCTGACAGGGATTCTCCTATGTGTCACCACTGGGAAAGGGACACCTGGAGCACCCAACAAGTTTGATTCAATTTTCTGACGTTATCAAAATATTTTTTTTTCCATTTTGAGCCTCCAAGCTGAAACAGAGTAACTCCTTTTGCAACAACTACTAGAGGCTCTTTATTTGAGTTGCCTCAGCCCCAAATGGACTTTTGAAGCACATTTACAACAAGTAGGTACAGATAGTAATCATGTTACTGATCTTTATTAGATTCAATTTAAAAGAGACAGGAATCAACAAGTATAGTTCTAGCATTACTCAGACCTGGAAAAAGTGTGGGATCCTGGGATCTTAGATCACAGAAAATTTTCTGGGATTGGGATTTGGCAGAAATTTTTTGGGTCAATCCTTTTGCATTCTTGACTTGAATCACAAAGTTTCTGCAAATTTCTTCACCCATTTTTGTACAGTTCCTCTTACAGAATACATTTCTCTAGTTCTTTATTAAGGTATTCCCTGCCAAATGATTGACTCAGACAATTTCTGTCAAATTATCCAAGAAGAAAATTTTGGTCAAGTTTAGCCACATCTTTTCTGTCAAAATCCTCAGCCATAATAAAAATGTTTGGTTTTTAACCAGAAATTTATTGTAGAATCATAATGAGAGTTTTTCTGTCTAAAAATCCTGTTATTTTCTTGAAAAACTACAGCTCTATAAAATGTCTGCACAATTTTGATCCAGAAAATGTCTGCTAAATATTTCTTTCTAATTTTGTATCAAGAACATCTCTGTCGAGTTTATTAAACATTTATTTACTGGGTAGACAGGGAGATCCAACTGTAGTGAAGTGAATGATGAACACCAAAAATAACCTGCCATTCACGAATTAGATTAAAGCAACTAATTTAAAAACATGTTTTATTTCAAGCAGTACCATATGTATGTTAGTTTTCATTAAGAAATATTTGAACTATAATCTTGCTGCAATAATAGGATAGTTAATAAACAATTCAATAATTTGTTGAACAATTATAGACAAAATATTTGTATGTCATAGATTGCGTACCTATATAGTCATAAATGCAAATATGGTAAAAGAAAAACAATAATAATTTTGCAGAAAATATTTCGGTGTTCCAACAGGATCCCAGAAAGAAAAAAACTTTGTGTCAAACATCTCCCATTAAGATAAATCATTGAAACCATAACCAAGGCGATGGGCAATGTTGCTAAATGATAAGATTTGGGAACTCACATCCCGAGCTGTAAGATGATGACTCCATTACATTGATTTTTGATTGAAACTAAAATTCAAGTGTAAAGGCAAAAGAGAAGAAGATTACATTGATTATTTCACCATGAAACTTAATACAAAATGCCCCAATTTTTATAAGAAACTTAAACAAAATCATTAAGAAAGATACAAAAATAAGAAGAGACTTACGGGTCCCCAATTCCGAGAGACTGATTTCTGACTGTCACAGCCCAGTACACAAGCTGATGTTTCCTCTGCATCTCCTGGATAAGCTTCATTACAATCTGGAAGCAAAGTTTGAATAAAACGTGACAAACAATCAAGTTTCAATCAGTCAGGATTTCGAATATATGATAATTTCTGTTTAACTCTCTACCACAGGGTTCCAATTTGAACAAAGTAAATAAAAAAAACACATATTTGAAAATTCACCTCCTTATGCTATATGCCTTTAATAATATCTGATATTAGTTATTAAAATTACGTAACTTTCCTTATATACTCTTATAGAACAAAAAAATAAAAAATTATATTCCAAACATAGAACTTGTTTCATTATAAAGTGGAGTTGTAGATCTAATCTCGTCATGATATCATCAATGTTTAAAACAAATGTAACAAAATAAGCAAACTCACTCTCATGACATGATTTTCTTGTACCATTGACTCCACCTTCTTCTCCAACAAGTTCTATGATTGAGAACAAACGACAACCTCTTAAGCAGCACTCAGTTGAACTCTAGAAAAACAACATAACAAGAAAAAAATGCTGTATTATTAAAATAAGAAATTTCATTTAATCATCATTAGATCCATATTTATTTGATACAGGCAGGGATTAATCCTCTAAAGAGGGTAGGACCCGCAGTCCGCTTGCATGTCTCAATCTCCCACGTCAAGCTAGACGGTCACAGGGGTTGATGGCAGTCAACTGGAGCACTGGAGGACAAGGCCCAGGTCTCTGAGGTATGCAACATTCTGCTTCTTACACAAATAGAGTAAAACTTTACCTCTAGTTGCTAGTGAGATCTGGCAAGATGACAAAATCAGACTAACATCTTAAACTTGCCCCAGGCAATAGTAATGACAACAATGTTAAATAGAATCAAAGGGGGAAAATGCAGGGTTGTTTCTCAATCTCACACATCAACAATGAAAGTTGCAAACAATACATAACCAAGCCAAATCTCAACATGAGTATTTTAAATAACTTACATGCAGAACCAACTATTTGCTGAATGTCTTTCTTCTGAAGCACAATATAAGAGTGGAATGGCCTGACCAAGGTCACAACAGCGTTGGCGCTTTCTCTTCAAGGTGTCAAGCTACCTGCAGTAATCCCCCATTGTTTTTGCTGCACATATACTGCAAACTTCAATAATGATCAAATTTTGATCTTGGAAGTTACTAGAAAAAGAAGGAAGTGGTTTATTGATGCATTTGTGGTTAACACCATGGCCTTGGTTGAGTTAATCTATAGACCAATCTTTTAGTTAACAGTGGTAGACAAAAGCATTGTTTTTTTTTCAAATCATAGGGTTGACAACCTCAGTTGACCGATGAAAAGAGAGGAATGAGAAATGGGTGATTAATTGGCTTCATCACTTGAAAGAAAATTATTCTTTTATCTTTCAAAAGTCAGTAAGCGTTCCTCGATTTTCTTGGTACTCTCTCTCTTTCGTTCACTATGATTTTCTACACCTGCAAGTTACTCTAAATCTTTAAATTAGTGTCTTTGATAAACTCCACAGTCCTCTGGAGTTCTGTCAGAGGGCCATGAAGCTTAACGTTCAAATCAGTTGGTTCTGGCCAGTGTGTCTCTCTTTCAGTAGAAAGGAGCTGGCAGGACTGTAGGACATGTTCAGTGGTCTGAATGCAGCCCTAACTCAAATGAAAAGGCGCATTTTAAGAACGTCTGAAGGCTTAATAAAAATATTTATAATTCTAATTAAGTATAATTATGGTAAAATCGGGGCTTTGCCCCGAACATTTTGAAAAATATGTTGCAAAATAGTGCATTTTGAAGGATCTTGGGGAAAAGTCAACACCTTTTCAAAAATCCAGGGGGACAAATGCCCCCTTGGCCCCCCTCGCGACGCACATGATACAGTATGCACTATTTTTTATAAGTTATGATGCTCCAATTTGGTACTTAAACAAAATATCTTGGATCTTTGATATTGGCAACTGTGGTATGCTCATTTTGGCTTTTTCCAAGCATAGGCTACTACTTGGATGTCTAACTAAAGATCGCGTTCACCCTCTTTCCCAGAACTTTACATCGTATACATTTGTGTAATCCCTATGACACATTGGAATCGAAATACACGCATGATAAGTAGGGCTATCTGATGGTCTAGAAATGCTCAAGGATTAAGAGTGTGATATAAACATATATATGTTGAGTAAGGACTAATCTGAGGGTGACCAGGTATCACTGCTTCAGGCAGATCATCAGGCCCTTGAATGACATTCTTTCAAGCTTTTCCCCTTCATTTTCCGCTTCTGACAGACGTCCCCGTTGCGCATTGAGTATATTGTTGTTATTGTTGATTGCTTCCGTGTTGTTCCCGGTTCTCTCAGAGCATTTGTCACACAGCCCCTTTTCCCTTTCTGGTTGACATCAACAAACTTAATACGCAATGGGGACTCCCAGAGGAAATGTAAGCATACTATTAGTAAGCTTAATAGCATACAAATGTGTAAGAGATAAGATTAATTTATCACACATTGCGACCGTGGAATCGACAATTGAGCAATCTTGACAAATTCCATCGGACGATGTGTCGATTTATGATCCCGCTGAGGATTTCAATTTAATTGTCTTCATTGTACTATCAGTAGTTGGCAAACGCACAGCCATCAAGATGACCTCGGTGCATTTCTCTTTCTTATACAAACTAATTGTCCATGGAACCCAATTCACTCCATTACTAACTCAATTTTACTTCTTACTAATGAATCCCACCCCAAATACCAAAATGGCATTAGGTAAACATGACAAACAGTCTTGACTTTTCTTATCAAACTAAATCACTACTAGTAGCTGTTTATTTTATGTCGCATTTGTCGTTACTGGGCTGTTTGAGTGATTGACTTAATCACGTTAACCAAACAATGATCCTTGTTATTGTTGAAGAAGAACTGCGCACTAAAAATGGCTATAAACAATCCAATCGTAGTATTTAATACCCTTGTCATTGTTATTGTAACCGGTGTTAGTGTTTTTAACATTGTCGTTGATTATCCTGTAAATTATTAAATATTGTGGTAAAACTGATGACACTGTAAACCACTATTGAAGATGCGATACTTGGTTCATGAGTTCAATGCTGCCCATAGTAAATACGCAGTTATTATTTGAAATACGAGTACATTTCTATTTTCACTGGGGTCTGTTGTCAATGAGTTTAATGTCCTCGCCCCTGAACTTTTCTTACATGCTAACCAAGCCATGCCCCGAGATAAGACATGTATACAAATAAAGTCGGATCCTTTTGAAGATCATCGGCCTACCTTAATCACCTTGTTAACTAGATTATGACGACTGTTTTGGGATCGAAAAGTTACGAAGCTCTATGCACTCTTGCTCTATGCACTCTTTTGTCGTCAGAAAATGATATTGTAAATAACTTAATTATTACCAGTTTGGCACTCTACTTTTCTGATTGTTTTAAGTGAGGTTTTGGGCAATATTGATTTCATTTGTTTACTTTTTCATCAGTAAATTATAACTTATTCAGACTTAATTTTGGAACTAGTTTTCCTGCGTTTAACTTGAATATTAACGAAGTTATTATTTTTATTAAAAGTTGGCTTGCAAAAGTATAGCCAGTTACATTTAGCTGGGCGGAAGTAATCTTGGACCTGTCCTTT
>JAUUEB010424964.1:0-11994 GCA_032362205.1 Clione limacina
ATCAATTGTTAAAAAAACATATTGGAGATATAAGTAAAATAGTTGGAAAAAATAGTTTAGAACCTCAACTGTTACGGGATTCACGAGCAAACAAGTTATGATGCAGAATTGGTGCCAGAAATTATCAATTTTGGAATGATGTTATAGTTATCAACCGAGCGAAGCGATGCGAAAATTTTAAATATGGAAGATAAATGCCGCATTTTAAAGCCATTTTGTGATCCGGTCATGTTTTAAAACAGTAGGAAAGAATTGGGTGAAAGTGACACTTTTTTGTTAAAAGGTAATTTACTTTATGTGAAATATATTCATAATCCACAAGTGACATCAACTGAAACATTCTTTTTTGATATCAAGTTGACCTTTGTATATAAACTCGTCAAGGGATTTGTCACATTCCTTGCACATTTCAAAACAGTAGTCAATGTGTTTTTAAAATGCTTTATTATGTTAGTAAACAGTAAAAAATGCGAATTTTGGCTTAGTGTTCTTTAGTACTGGAAAAAGCATGCTTTATGTTGTTATTTGGAATTTCTATTTTTAGTTACCAGGAATATAGAGTAAAAAGTGACCGTACTGAAAACCATTTGTCGGTAGTGTTAATCTATAATACAGGTCATGCCCAAGGGAAATTTTGAAATAATTGTAATGAAAATATACATTTTAAGAACGTATGATGGCCTAGTAATTATATTTCTAAAGGTATTAAAGTATGATTATGATAAAAATCATAGCCCCGAAAATTCTGAAATATGAGTGCAAAATGGTGCATTTAAGGGATCCTGAGAAAAATCAACACATTTTCAAAAATCAAGGGGTGGGGACGAGTGCCCCCCTTGCCCCCCACTCGCGACGCCCATGGTAGTTAGGGGGACATGGGGGAAAGCCCCTCCACATTTGAGATCCCAAATGCTCTAAAATTGCATAATTTCTTTTGCTTATCTCAAAACATTCGTCCGCTTCGAGGTTAGTTCTTTGATAATATACTCTTAAATACTCTTAATTGCTCTATATAATTGCATCATTTTAAACCAATCTTTAAAATTTCGACCGCTCGCGACCATTACTTTGATAATATCCAATATTGACCCATAACAAAATCCTGTCTACGCGCCTGCCACCAACGTATAAGATTAAACATCATGTTGTAAATTTATCGTAAAAAATAGTTGCTTATTATCTTGTTTAGTCTCATAAGTTTTGAATCAGATTGACCTGGCAAATTTGTAAACCACTTTCATAATTGATGATAATACATCAAAGCGTCTGAACTGAAATAAGTTTATGTTTTTGGAAATGGTTATGTTAAAAAATTGAAAATAACGCTTTTTACCAAATATCGAACAAGCAATATAATAGTATAACTACATTACATTTGGTATTTTTACAATCAAAATAATTGTATTGTCATTTTGAATAAACTCTTAGTGATGTTTTTTGTATTAGATTGTACGTAGATTGAGAAAACATCCTATGCTTATGATTATAATTTTCATTTTAAGTTGACGGTGTCTGAGACACAAAGCAGAAGCCGTCAATTATGTTTATTTGCTTTTTCGTATCGCCTACTTTTTTGTTAACGAACATTCTGGATCAATGAAACAAAATTGAATTGGATTGACACAACGTTTGAACGACTCGACCTCATCACAGGCGGTCTCATTCATGAGCTTGTAAACGACCATGTAAATCAGCAAAATATTCAATAAAATTAATCTTGTTTTACATATATTTTGTCCTAAATTTCTTTCCTTGCATTTCTTCATGATTTTCCTAGAATATTGCGACAGAGAAGTAATATGCCTCAATCACTGTTTTATTGCGCTTGAGCAGTAAAAAAATTATACAGACATATGGCAGTTTGTATTTTAGTTGTTGAAATAATAAAGAGCACAGCGAAGAAAATGAAAAAATAAAGCAACAAACTCAAGGGCGATAATTCTGACAAAAAAGATTTTTCAAAAAATAATAACAGTTTTTAGAAGAGTCATGTGCAAGAATTCAGATTCTTTAATTCGAAGATGTTACCACAGCGTATTCGCCAAATTAATAAGAACCTATAGTTAAAAGGTCAATAAGGGATATAAATCACAAATATTTCTGGGTTTAAATAGCAAACATTCATTACTTGCTTATACCATCCTTCAAATAATTAAAGAGACCCAAGAAATATTTTCAAATTATCGTGTAAACAGACAGAAACTCCCAAAGAAACACAACACAAACGGAGACGAAAATATACCCCTCCCAACAGTATAATTGTGGCCCTGGAATTAATTGAGCATTTGAATGAGGTTCTTCCCGTGACGAGACAGAACTTTTGACTCTTATTCATTAGAAAATTGCAATTTGGCTCATTATTTTATTTGTTTAATGTTTCTTGTGACGTTTCGAATTTATAAAATCCTAACTTTTCTATCAAGTTTTCTAAGTTCCATGTTTAACTGTCGTACTAGAAACGGTAAGTTTTTGTTGAAAGAGGTCTAAGCCACAGTCTATAAGATTATACCAATGATTTAAGTTGACAAAAACCTTGAAACATAAATGTTTCATTGGCTAAAAAAAGTTTGCTGATATTTTTATTCGTCTTTGTGCTATTCATCAGGCTCTGCAGTTAATCTCAGAATCGGCAACAATGGCTGCTTTATGTCGGCAAAGAGCATGTCTCTGATGACAGTCTTTTCCCTTTTATCATGGCTTAAAGCTGAGCAACGTTGAAGACGTCTTTGCCAGATCTTTTGTGTAAAATAGATACCTTCTGTAGCTGTACCAAAAGCTTGCTTCAGCATTATTGTGAAGAATATGCCAAATGGATAAGTACTAGCACACAACTCTGTTAATCGTTGCTAAGAGTTATTCTGTTCATATCAGTGTGGAAGAATTCAATCACTATGAGAAGCATGGGTGGATAACCAATCTTTTCTAGAACAAGTGTATGGTTCAAGCCTGGGCAGTGTTTATGCATATGTGTGTGCATCTTTATTCATTGGTCAATTTGGTTAACAAGATTTAGCCCGCTCATCATGCCCCTCCTCTCTTCCGTATCTGACTTGCTCAAGGGAGTGAAAAGAGTCACTGCTGACTTGAGGGCCTGTGACAGCGTAGGAGCTGTCTGTTGATTGCTGGTAACAAGCTCATTTTCGTTTCCTTTGAAGGTTTGCTCCCTTAGCCTTATTACATCAAAGCCATAAACACGCAAGTTAGTGGGGCGTTTTGTTCATGAGGTATGTATCCCATAGTCTTTCCACACCCAAGAGGAACCCACAAAGCAGCAAGAGAGCAGGTACATAAAATACCATTACTGTTTTTGTTGGTAGCAGGCAACCCTGATATGAAAAGGAAGAATTATTTTGAAGAGTAAGGATGGAAAATGAAAAGAAAAGAGGGAAGAGATTTGTGAAGTGTTTTCGTCCCTAGACGGATTGCCTTCAGCACGGCTTAAATGATCTCCATCTAGCGCTAAAATACATTATCCTACAGAAATAGAATGTAACCGCATATTATGGGCATAAATGATTTTGCGTAAACATAGAAAGAGATGAATTCACTGACACTAATAGGAACACTACTTTTTTGTTATCAAAAGTATAAGATACACCGTGTACAATTGGTATTGCGTCCAATTCAAAGATAGGACTTTGGTGTAAAATAATTATATAATATATCATATATATCCTTATATTAACGCTTTTTCAATCTGAAGTTAATATTGCCTCATTCTTAAACAAGTATAAAAGGATGAAGATAAATACAATATTCAATTTGTTAAGATTAAAACATTGAGCCATTATAAACGAGGTCTGTATTGTACACATAGTTTGTAGTTATTGTTTATCGGTAATATATCAAATTGTGTTAGCAAACAGCTATTGTTATTTGCTTTCAATATGGCGGAAATAGCTGTGTGTTGTGGTTCCAACAAAACAATATTTTGGAACAGTTCAATCAGTCTGATGACATCCCTTCCCAGGACGATGTTTACTCACAATTTTTTTTTATATCGACCAAAGGCAGTTATTGTAGAAATATGTTTCTCGAATATCTCTTTTTTATGAATGAGAAATTGTGTGGATATAACAACACCATTGTTGTATATAATAGCATTTGATATTACTTTTGTTTGTTTGCTTGTTTTGTTCGTTTGTTTGTTTATGTATTGAAATGTATATTTTGCAAAATTTCAATGAGAAAATGCCAGTAAATCTTTCGCCATTTAGCTCACGCATTTGAGTCTCGCTGTTACTTTGTATTATCATCGTTTTCCTCTCTTAATTCAAATGAATTTATTAATGGAAAATATTCCTTCCTTTTTATTAAACTACTCCGTGATTCATGCTCCGTACGTTTGACAGATTGGACTTTAGCCAATGCATGGATTAAAGCACAAGTATCCAATGAATAGGAATTACTTATTTACACTAAGCTCATGTCATAGTAGCCTGCGCAGCTCCTGTACTTTTTTTTTATTGACGATATTTTTTACTTATCAACAGCTGCTTCGCTTGTTATACCTTTGTTTTTCTAGATCTTTTTCAGAAATACTTATCATCAAAATCAACCACCCATTCTATGCCTTTAGTTTTCGAGTCTATGATATCAGATGACCAATGTTGGCTTCATGCATTTAAAAGTTAGAAATAAATGACGAAATACTTAATTCATAAATAAATAGCAGTCGTGATAACTATTTTTAGATTTTAAACTTGTTAATGCAAATAGAAGAACTGCAACTGTCTATAGGACTGTGTATAAGGTCAGTCAGGCGAGTTGATACATACTTTGTTCCTGACCTTTTAAACAGGTGTACTATTCTATTTGTTAATGACGATCTTCACAAATATATAAATACGAGACCCACAAATTATTTTTATGAAATCACTGAAAGAAGTGATAGTGATATGGCTTCTTTGTTGTCTTTTTATAAAAGAAAACCCATTGGAAACAAGAAAACAATTGGTATTAAAAACAGATAACTTTCTTAGACCAGATAGTAGACGAGTTGCCGCCCTCTGGATGTAGATACTCAAATTGAGTGTTTTACGCATGGTCAGTTATCTTGGTTTGCGCTCAAGTAAATTGACTTCATTGGAAGGGGTGGAAGGCAAATAATACAAACTTAAAAGTTGAATTACATTTTTAAACAATTTGGATTAGATCAGAAGACAAACTTTAGGTTGAAAGAGTTGGTAAATTTTATAGATGCGATATTTTGAGTTATGAATTAAAAGTTGTCAAAGAAATATTGCAGAAAAGGAATTAGTTAAATAGTACTTTTTTATATTTCAAATTGTGGTGCGTCAATCCACCTATATGAGACATATGATATTTGTATCCAATTGATCGCATAAAATTATTTTGTGATATTTGTTACATTATATTGTTAGGTCGTAGGTTCAATGTAAGTGTTTGAATGACATATACAACACAAACTGTTTCAGGCGCGTATCTTTGATTTTTAAATGAGGGGTAAAAATTGGCATATTTGTTTAAGTAGGTGGGGGAGTGTTGAAACTAGGTGTAAATGGTGAAAAAATAAAGCATTTTTCCCTAAGATGGGGGGGGGGGACATTATACTTTACTTGTATATTTGATTAATGAAATATTCAAGCAAATTAACTATTTGTCAATTGACCTGCATGCTATTGACGGAAATATCTAAGCATATAATATTGTCTTGCTGTTGGAATTTAATGAAATTCCCCTGAGGTCAATGTCTGGAGTCACGACATGATTATCAAATGCCCAGACAAGACAGGTCACGTCACTGTCAATATATTCCCATTCTTGTTGACTAGACTCACTTTAACCAGCTATATAAAACTTGATTTGTGTGCGGGGCCTAGGAACATAAATAAACGTCAACATTTCATCCCCCGATTGTAATTTGTCGTTATATAGATCCTGTAGGATAGTAGACCGGCATCTCATGTGGCCCTCACTCTAACAAGAATCATCTTATAACACGTATGATATCCTTATCTATACCCTTATGCGTGACGTGTTTATATATGATGATCACTTGACACGTGATTTCATCTTTTGATGTTACGGGAGTTTTGAATAATGTTTAATTTTCTATCATTTCACCCCGCTACTCTCCCTTGTTATGTATAATGCACTTTCATTCATTCCCCTGTTCTTTCACTCCGTAGTCTTATACTCTTATTTGATCCATTTAACACTTTAACGATTTCTCGTTACCCATACAAAAGATATTCGATATATTATAACAAGCGAAGTCAGGAATTTGAATAGTAGGGGAAACCCTGGATTGCGTTACATCTTTTAAAAATTAGTTATAAATTATGCAAATCTATAGCATTTTGGATCTTAAAGGAGAGACATTCCCCATGCCCCCTGGATACGCGCTTGAAAACAAATATGAAAGACAGATGCAATTATAAAGACGCATAGCATTTTATCATATTATGAGATTTAAGTACATTTGAAATACATTAATTGTGTAGAGTCGATGGATGAATACTGAATCTTACTGAGCCCTTTCTGATCAAGACTGTATTCAGCTTGAACTCTAAAAATAATTTAGCACACTGTTAATCAACCAAAAATACCTCTCAGTTGAATCATCTAATTGTTTTATATCCTATTGATAGGATACTCTACACCCTGTATCTATGATTTCAATCGTTCATTTCTAACGGTATGACGGTGACGTTGGTTTTTATTGAAACTCAGAAAACGAGCCTCCAAGGCAAAGATGGCTTGTGTACTTGTAAAAAAGCTCGAGAGGACTAAAGCTTTAACAAACTCACAACAGAAGTTAATCCACGTCACTAACAGAACGGGTTTCATCACATAATGCTAAAGCTAACAAAATGTGTAAAAGTAGCCCTGAGTACCCTTGACCTTTACTCCCTCAATTGATTGAAATAACTTTTGACGTAAAGATGACGACGTCACAGTGTCGTCTGACGCCTGACACCGGTTTGTCGATAAATCACAAGTTTACGCCACGCATTAATGAAGTGGAAATGTCAACTCTATGGAATACACAACAGGGGCAAAGTTTTCTCAGTCAACTCTTGAGACTACTTAGCCTATTAGACACTTTTGTGAGAGAAGTACTGCCTGATGGAAATGTCTGCAGGGAATCACACGCGACACCCCCAGCAGACATCTCTTTTGCCAATTATTATCTTCACCTTCTCTCAGAAGAAAAAATAACTGATGGCAGATGCAAACAAAATGACCTAGCATTTTCTACTTCTCCACTCACGAAGAAAGAAAAAGGCTATTTTCAAATCTACGTAATATAATTCAAAATATGTTTATTATTTATCGACCTGAAAAATGTTGGTGCATATTACCTGATGTGTAGTTAAGCTTTCGGTGAACATCGGTCGACGGTAAGAAAAGTTATTAATTTTTTAGTAAAAAACACGACATGGATCTACAATCATTATGAACAAACATGAACCATAACCGAACGTACTTAAGTTGCGCTAATGAACACAATGTTATGATTCTGAGTTCATAGACAATGAACACAGCAGCTGATAAAAAGAGTAAATAATAAATGTTGTTTCAAAACTATGATTTTAAAAAGTGAGGTTGTTGCATGTTTGCGCATAGCGGAAAGGGAAGGTTTTACGTGGTGGTTGAAAAGTCCGCAAAATTTGTGTTTTCTTTATGTTAATATCCTTCCCGGCCAAGACCGGGTACTTAGCCACTAGTGGTACCATAAAATTGTCCTCTTGCAAAACTGGCCAAGTCTCATATTTCACATTTCACAATTTAAGCTTTTAGAGCATACCGAAACAATCAAATAAACAAGAAAATGCATAAATATACAACTAGAAGATACATTGAAAAGTAGACAAGAATACCAACATTAAAATATGATACTAACTTCAGAATCATATACAATTTACAAAGCCAGTGCAAAGCTAGATCAGAATGATTTGAAAAACATATCATTAATTTAGTTGATCAGGATATTTCATGGTGAAAGAAATTCAGGTGCTTGATGAACTTTAGTTATATTTGATGATATATGGGTGTATTTCACGGTAAACTAGTTATTCATTAGCCAATTAGCTGATTGTCTTCGAAGTTGCTGCATTATAAATAATGCAGTTTTTTATTCAGAAATACAAGATGGACAAAGTCCGAATCAAGTTTGATGTTTGAACTTTATAGCACTCAATAGCTCGATTCGGCGAACCTTATTAAACCGACGTCGAACTTCTAAGCAGGTTAAACGAAGTTTTTTAAATCAATCTAAAATTAATTAGACTTCAAAATGTGCATGTTCACCAAATAAACAAATTGGTGCTATCAGAGTGTATCTATTTTCAACATCTACAAGCAAAAGAATTTAGATTTACATAATTCAAGCCGGATAAAATTAGTCAGGGAATCCATTCCGATTTGATCATCCGTTTCGATTCGATTTTCGAGTTTGCGAACTTGTCAGGTTCATTCGAATGCATATCGGTTCATGTACGATTCAAATTATAATTATAATTTGACGAACATGTCGTGGTCTATTTTTAGAGTGAATTGGAGTCAAAGTGGTGGACGGCATACCTTGGTGAGGTGAAGAAGGTGGCGGGTCAGGTTATGGAGGGGTCAGAAGATCACTAAGGTTTTATGCGAAAAAATTAAACCAAAAAGAGCTCATATTCCACATTTTGCGGCATATCTAAGAGAAGGAGCACTTTTACTTCATGAATCTATCCATTATAAGGCAAGCTGCATGATACCATCCGTGACAAAGGTTACACTTGACATTTGTCTCTCTTTGGCTCCTTAATTGAGAACTTTACTTTTCACTTAGTCGTAAAAAGAGGAAGTAAGTCAACTAATTTGTGAGTTGAAATTCTCTAACTAGCATGGGAAATATAAACCTATCTTAGGCGGTGATTAAAATTGAACGAAAACAGGCATGCACGAAGACTAATTTAGGTTTCAGCCGTATTGTATTGTGTCCATCTTAAACTGCCATTGCTGGCTAAGTCCAGGCCCTACAAAAGTGATTCAATAAGAGATGTAATTAAGTTTTTATAATCAATTGTTTCTAATTTCTTTCAATAGGGTTTTGCCAAAATACATTCTCAGCGTTCAAAGTTTCTTTCTCTAAGTAATTTTATGACAGGCATAATGTCTAATATAAACTATGTTTTTTATGGCAGCTAAAATCTATCCCCAAATAATGGGTGGAAGGTTACCTGTAGTAGAAACTTTCTTATGAAGTTGATGACTATGACGATTTCCCACAAGAGAAGCTAACATCAATTATTATTTTCTACAGATCAAAGAGCAGTAAGATTAACATATAATTTTTAGATAATGAGTTATAACCCCGCCCCCCTTTTATACTACACTAACTGAGACCAAATAACAAATTACATAACACAAAAAAGAAATGTATTCGTACATTGGGAACTTAAAAAAGCTTACCTCTCCAATAAGCTTAATATCATGTACCGTCTTATAGCAACATGTCACCTGAGCTTGTTCGGAGACTTACGTTATGAAAAGTTGATTGCCTTAGGGACAACCAAACTTTATATAGTTTTATTTCATTACATTTTCAAATATCAGCTTAATACATGGTATTTACTGAAATAAAGCTTATCAGTAAAAACACTGGCATTTCCCTATTAGTGTAACCAACCTTTTTCGTTCCTTCTTTATAGCCTTCTTCATTTGTTTTGTCTATCGAAATGTCATAGTTTATTGCTAAGATTCTCTTCACTCATCGCATTGACACATTTTTGATACTTTATATTTCCAAACTATCACGTGACTTAGTCATATTAGGCCAAAAATAGACTGATCTGACATTTTCTTGTAACTTAACTTGTCTCCATCTACAACCGTCTAATTGCTTTTTGGTCATCGGTCGATTTTGGTCAGATAGTTCCTTGAACTTGGCTTTTTGATGATATGTCTGGTTTACTGACTAAGCTAGTATTTATCTCATATTACTCTACACTGGTGATGATGATGAATGGAGAAAAAATGATATTTGACTATGTGTCTCTTGTTCTCAGGATAAAATGTTTACGTCATTGTAGGGAATATTTCAGGAATTGAAGAATAATATAATTATCGCTTCTTAATGGGATCAGTGAGAGAAAAACGACGCACATAGAAAACTAAATTGAATAACATATTTTAGACAACCCCTTCTTTTTTACTGCTTGAAGACTTGTTTACTTACTGATCGACACTACAATCGACACTACAATCGACACTACAATCGCTGCCTTCAACCATAATGTACAAAGAGTTTGATCGACACTACAATCGCTGCCTTCGATCATACTGTACAAAGAGATTGATCGACACTACAATCGCTGCCTTCGACCATACTGTACAGAGAGATTGATTTTTTGTACTTGAAACTTAAACCACAGGGTGATATTACCTCAAAACTTTTGAATGTATCAGGTATCTTTCATGAAGTTGTCTACATAATAAGAATCAATTTGTATGTTCTTACCTACATATCTTCCTAATCGTATGCAGTCAAATAAAACCAATAACTATGACTCAATTGTCACAAAAACTTGATGATTCCCGGAAGAAATATGCCCAACTCTAGATGCCCACTTCAGCGGTTCACAACAAAAAAGTACACAACCACCTGGACCAACTGGAAGTTAGTAGAGCAAAAGAATGTGTTGTATATCTAGACGAGGGTGCTTCTTAGGGCTGTACATAATAAAGCAAACTCAACAAATCTTTGTAAAGGATGCCAGATTCCAAAACTTGTGGCATTCATGAACAACACTTGAATCTTCGAATTTAGATAAGTGGACACAAGAGCGATGCTAAGGAAGATATCAGTCAGATACAAGAACACATACATTAAATGTATATATATTCAATTCATGTTTTCCTGTCTCTGTCTGATATCTTCCTTAGAATCGCTCTTGTGTCCACGTATCTAGATTGGAAGATACAAGAAAGGAAATACTGTACAGGAAGATATAAGGCAATAAGGGTTTAGACTGGTAGTTCTATGACAGGTAAATACCAGACAAGATATAAGAAGGGTGATATCAAACCAAATATACCAGACAGAAAGATAGCAGAAAAGAAGATAGCGGTCAGGAAAATGTCCGACAAGAATATTTCAGTGAAGGAGAATATAAATTAGGAAACAAATATTTCAGACATGTTGATATAAACAGAGCGGTATAATGATTAGACAGGAATATACCAAACAAGAAGCTTCTTGACAAAAAATAAAACATAAAAAGACACAAGACGTCAAGTTATCAGACAGGCATAGACAGCTAAAGACAGGAACAGACAGGCATAGGCCAACAAAGACAGACAAAGACAGACAAAGACAGGCAAAGAAAGACACATGCAAACAATTTCAGACATAGACAGGCAAAGACAGAAGAAGATTACTTAAGACGCACTTTAATGAATAATAGACGGCTTCGTACAGCGCATTTAGATCACTGCTCAACGCTTAACATGTTATTTATTACCCCGACAGGCAGACAGGAGCCACATGATCATTACAAGTATACAAGTAAACAATCGATTAACCTTTGTACCTTATAGAGACGTTTGGACCCTAGTTGTCCTCGTACCCATGTTTCCCCGTACCCATGTCTTCACGGGTAAAACTGTGCCTATATGTGTATAGCTATGTCTACATGTCTAAAACTGTGTCTTCATGTGTTAAGAAGGTGCCTACATGTGTAAAACTGTGTATAAGTGTGTAAGGTGTGCCAACAGGTGTAACACTGAACCTACCTGTGTAAAAATGTGTCGACATGTGTAAAACTGTACATGTTTGTGTAAAACTGTTCCTAAATGTGTTAAGCTATGTAAACGTGTAAAACTGTGTCAACATGTGTTAAGATGTCCTTACATGTGTACAAATGTGTCAATATGTGTTAAGGTGTGCCTACACGTGTACAAATGAGCCTGCGTCTGTACGGGGAAACATTGGTACGGGGACACACCGGTACGCTCCCATAGAGACATTCACTACCCGGGGGT
>JAUUEB010425075.1:0-11993 GCA_032362205.1 Clione limacina
TAGGCGTCTTCGTCGGGTTGAATTACAACATCGTACGCAATTTGAAGTCAATCAGTTGTATCTTTCTTGAGTTATCGTGTACACAGACAAACACGTAGCATCACATACACGAGCACCAATTCTTGGTGTCGTGAATCATATTTCTTAAATCTTTTCTGTAAAAAAAGCTAACACTGTGCACAGGTAGATCGTACTTGTTGGGCTACACTTGATATGTTATTTCGTTATACAGTACTTAAAATATCTTAGTCAGAATACCCTCGCGCTTAATGCATTACTTGTTGACGAAGATGTTTAAGCCCTGCCAAATTTTACACAAAATCAATAGCTGTAAATAGGAGTTGAAGTCAAATCAATTCAGAGTCAAACAAATAGATCGATCAAACGCTGCAAACGATATGTTCAATATGGTTCTTGTTTTCTGATCGTCCGTTTTGCTTGAATCAGTCGACTTTCAGTTCACAACGTTCAGTTTTACATTCATTTACATTTATTTCAATTCAAAACGACCCTCTCGTGACTGTTAACACTCAGACTTATTGTCATATTTGATGCCATCTAGATGTATTTCCGTGCCGATATTAAAAAAACGTGTTTCCGGTTCTCTACACCGCGTGCCATGTTCAAGTCTGACGGAAAAAAAATAAATTTCTTTAAAATGCTTTAAATTGGACGAGCACCTCCAGATTAACTAGTTATGATGTGCTGATTTTGAAAATGTGATTCATTTTGTTATTATTTTTTTTAGATATATTATTTTGAAAATCTATAAATCCAGTAGAAGAAACTTTAAAGAACGCCTCCGGCCCCTCGAGTTGAAAAAGTAGAAATGACCTCGTCTCACGGTGTCAAATGAAATTACTTGATTGTCCCATTAGCAATGTTGTATATATACATTTAGCCCTCATCTATTAATAGTGGCTTTTTGGAATTTGTTTGTATTGCGCTTTTGGCTATGTTAAATAATTTTTATTTTATTTTCTATGTTTAAAAAAAATTAAACTCATCTCATGGAAAATTACCGGGGTTCCAAGAAATGAAAACGGGAAACCGGGAAGGGGAAAAGCCACCAAGGAAAATTCTTAGGAGAAGCCCTTATGTACTTCTTGTATTCCCTATAAAAATGAAGTTTGTAACTCAAGAAAAATTAGTGAGAATACCTATCTGACATCTGTCAAAGCACATATGAGTCTAAGTTTAGTAATCTGAATTATTTTGTCTTATTATCATTAACAAAGACAGATATTAGTACTTTAGTAAGGCTTTTAATATAAGTAAGAATTGTTTTAACAGCTGCTTACAACTTCAATACTTTCTATGATGATTATCATACACATGGCATTTTTACTTATTGGTGTGCTAATTTGTAAACAAATTGATAACCAAGTACATTCTTAGAATAAATCATGTTAATAGAACTGTTGCATGTATTGACAAGACCTTTTCTATTTTTGCTCTTTGTCTTTGCTATTGTTTTTTTTACATTTTATCTATGGGAGGAGTAACTGATATATCTTACAAAATAGAAAAGGGTCACATGAGAAATAGAAGTGGTCAGGAAAACAAGCCAACAAATTATGGTTCAAATGCATGTTCTGAGTTCAAATTATTTTCATATATGTAAAAGAAATGCATTAAATGATCCAAAATAATCATGCAACTATTGCTTTTTGTTCACTGCTATCCTTTGTATTGCTCTTTAAGATGATCTTTTTAAAGATTCTTCCATACAGGAGTAGATACATAATCACTTATTTGTTTCGTACTTATAAACTGAAAGGCATTATATCCAAAGGTTTATGAAATTTTGTTCTGTGTAAGTACCGTAGTATCATCTCTTAAATATTCTTGATTTCGTCCAGTATGTAAAACCAAATGGTACTTAAATCATAGATGTAAAATTAGCTATCTTGTCTGATTGACTGAATACGGCTGTCAATTCATTCATAGCGAGACTTAGATAGAATATTATTTATTGTCATAGTATATTATGGCTTAGTCAATGCGAAATTTATCAAGGTCCCTGTGACTCATGTACTTGCAATGTTTTTCTCTATATTGTACCAAATTGTGACTTTGTTCAACTATCATTGTTTATAAGGGCCTGACGATCTGTCTTGAGCAGTGAAACCTGGTCGCCCTCAGGTTAGTCCTTAATCAATATATTTTTCTCTCTGCTTCGCCGATTGAGACTCTTTTGGTGGAAAACGTCACAAACGTACACTTACTATGCAAGCTCCTACAGATAAAGAGTCAACTGAAAGCACATCTAAAAAAGACATAATTTCCGTAATTGTATACGTCAATAATATGGGCGTAACTGGGGATTGCAAATTGGAGGGGGGGGGTATATATTCCGGCGTATCGCCAATAATGAGGACGCAAAGATGTGTCCTTATAAAGGTTTGTAGAAAACAGGTGCGTATTTAGGATTGTCGAAGGGGGCGAAGCTCTTATACCAAGGGTTCGAAGCGCCCTACTTTGTGTGTTTAACTGATGTCAACTAGAAATTTACTTTATGTAGTTTAAATTCGGAGTTGTGCACCAATTTATACTAACAGAACAGGGTCTAAAATAGATAGATACGAGCGTGGGTTTTAAGAAAAGAACACTATTATACATAGAAGTTTATCAAAGACGATAAGTACAAAAGTTATCTAGAAAAAGCCATCTATAATAGTAAATATAGGGTCCACTTAGGGGGATTAGACTTAGTCAATTCACGTTGAATGAAGAAGGGGGAATAAACAAAATGTGTCACTCACAATATGTTGTTCCAGTTAGTGTGTTGTAACTATCAATGCACTTCATGAAATGAAACAATGTGATACACACACGCACAACACAGAGGAAACTTTAAAACTGTACATTCAGAGATACATCGGGGATCTTACACTAAACAAAAACATATCTGCATGAATATAATCAAAAGTCAGACAAAAACGTGTTTTTTAAATACATATTAGCAAAAGAAATAAACTGTTGATTGTTGATGTAGTTGTGTGCACGGTGTAAGTAGTTTAAATAACAATGGGAGTGAAAGATAAAATGCCAACTTTTTAACTGCCTTAAATAACAGTAAGACTATAAGTTTCCACGTGAGCTACGACAATAGACACTAGACACGACCTACGGCTATTTGAAGAATTGAGGACAATATTTGATTGTTACTTTCAGGTCTATAGTTTTATAAATAAACTGTCTCCACATGTGTCTGATATTGGATAGACCTGGAAAATGTTTTGGAAGTCAACATGGGAATTATTGATAAAACACTTTTACAGACATGTAATAGAGTAGACGTCTGTGTCGACGTGACCCTCACAGTTTCAATAACCCTGCCTAATTGGAGAGAAGACATGAACAAACTTATAGCCTTCGGAATTTCTAGGTGTCAATGTCCTCTTTATAAGAATATAAGCAAATAGGTCTGAGGGCCTTTTGATAAACACTTATCAATTATAGGAGAATATGTGTTTCAATGAGCCTCACAAATATATGAAAATTAGAATTTAAAAAAATTAGATTGACTTACTTTATCTAAACTATCCTGAGGTTATTTGAAATTGTTTATACAAAAAGCCTTTTATTTCAAATTATGCGGTTGTTCTTTGTTGACAGACGGTGTCAAGGCACATCCGGTTAAATTTTTGATTCACATCACCGAAACTAGAATAACTTAAAAAGGAGTTATGTTATAATCACAACAGCTACACAATTATGCACCCCTAAGTGCGAAGTGTAATGTGAAAATAAACAGTAATATTGGCTCGCTTTATATTCCAAATTACAATTTGTTCAACCCATTTTCAGTATGCTGTGACTGGTTAGGGCATACAGGATGTTCAACACTCTATATCGTTACATTTTTGAAATTGTATCCAGTTATTACTTTCAGAATTATAACAATATGTCCTTAAAGAGCTTTTAAATAACGTTTAAAATAAGTAAAATATAGAAGTGAGATGTAATTATTAAGATGTTTGACATGTTTGACGAATCAAGTAAGTACATAATACTTAACTTATATTATATTACTAATAGCAAAAACCTTCAGAGGCATTAAAACAACTCAACAAAAATAAATGTGTTGAAGTAGTAAAGTTTTTTTTTCAACAATAACAATAAGTTTATTACTTTACATTGAATGAAAGTTGATTTAAACAAGATCATGTTTGTGACAATGAGACTCAAGAACATACATATGTTGTTTTGTCTTAAACACTGCTATATTTAGATGATGCAGTAAAACTCACAAAACATCAAAAGTTATTAGTTCCAGTAGTAGTCAGTAACCGCCCCATTCCTGTCTATGCTATGGCACCAAAGATAAGAACATCTTTCAATAAACCTATCAATCATGTGTTCGTCAATAATTCGTCTATTTTGGAAGCTTAAAATAACAAAAATATTGTAAAATTAAAAGTATGATAGGAATTGTGTCTCATCTTTGCCATGGTTTTTGTAAAATTGAGTGTAAGATAGAACTTATGTCTAAGCATGACAAATAACTTTGTAAAATTAAGTGATAAAAGGTCAACATAGGATTAATGTCTCATCTTGAACAATAGCTTTGTAAAATTAAGTGTAAGATAGGGATTATGTCTTATCTTGACCAAAAATCTGGTAAAATTCATTTTAAGATAGGAATTATGCTTTATCTTGACCAATGATATTGTAAAATTAAATGTACGATAGGAAATTTGTCCCATCTTGACCAATATCTTTTTTATATTAAGTGTAAGATAGAAAATATGACTTTTCTTGACCAATTAATTTGAAATATTTGGTGTAAATTATGAAATATTACTGGTTGCAAGCCTTTTTGAAAAGATTTAATGCAAGATATGACGTATAACTTCCCTCTAGCTGTTGTTTGGTGTTGTTGAACCTGCTAGTCCACAAGAAGGTTATACTTGCTTATAGGACTCCTGAGCTGAATCAACATTCACTCTCATTGAATACATGCCATTGATATTTTTATTGATAACAACAAATAAATTTATTTAAAAAAACGATTCTTTATTGTATAATAAAACTCTAAGTTACGTTTAAAGTTAGTTTCCTTTAGAAATTACATTCATTTTCTTAAACTTTTTTGACGCTTATTCACTTTAAAAAAATAAAATTTGTCAACACATACACACTTTCCTTGTGACGTTTAGATGACATTTTCAATCAAAACAACATTTCGCAAAAAGATGAAGTAATTTTTACCTAGATAGAAGCCAAGTTTAAATACTACACTACTTTCTATATATCACAGTACCAAATTAAATTCTAAAATACGCACATGACGCCAATTTTAGAAAGCAGACTTTTTAATCTTCCTATGATCAATGCAAAAATATATCTGCAAAATATGTCTTCTTCACTTCTAGATACAGTAATTATTGGAAATAACCAATAAAGTAATAATACCACATGTCTACAAAATGAGTAGAAACCACTACGGAATAATTAACTAAGAAGATCTTAAGAAATACTTCAGAATTATGCTGTTTTTGGCGCCACACGCAAACCACTAGTGACGCATTGAGTAGCCTAAGAAATCGGCAACTCAATTCTCGGTAATTTGTCCGATATGACAAAGTCAACGGACACCCACTGGAACCTTAACAGACTCTAGCCACTTCCCTACAAACTTTGTCGTATTCTTTCTTTTGTGTACAAGTTATCGTTGTCACAAAATTATCGATATACCGGGTGGATAAAAAACGTACCGCTTGTTTGAATCACTCCTTCTACAACAATTGTTAATATTTGGTCACAAAAATGTACATACTAGTTTGCCAATACATTTTCGATGTGGTCATGAAATGTGAATTCAATATCTTTAAAACCTCTGAAACGGTGTTCATTTCATGGTGATATAATGCCACCTCACGAAAGTTGCATAAAGATGTCTGATTAAAGGTAATGTGTGTTTGCCGCATTCAGCTATTTAAGCTTGACTTTCTCTTAGATTGATCAAACTCAGATTCGGATAACTGATAAAATTTTGTCTTGTGAATATTTTTGATTTTGTTCTAAGTTAATTGTTTCATGTTGTTAAAAAGTAAATAAATAAGTTCCCTTGAAATTGATAATGAGTTCTTCATTACGCATATTTTACGTCGGTGTAAAAATGTACATATTAGTTTTTAGGGGGTTCTAGAGATGTTCATCATATCAAAGGTTTTAGAGATATCACGTTCACATTTGAAGACTGCAAGGAAAACATATTGAATAAACAGTGTGTGCAGTTTTATGAACAAATATTAACAATTGTGGGAGAAGTGGTGATTTAACCAAGCGGTGCGTTTTGTCATCCACCCGGTATGATAGATAAGACGACGTTCATTACAATGTGAGTTTAGAGTCATATCTGGACTATCTGGTACCTTGGTGTTCACTAAGTATTCCGTCATATGTATTATCACGCCACTTTTTAACCCTCGAAACAATATCGCCGATTTGTGGAATTTAATGATACATTTATTACTAAAAAACTAAAATGGTAGTACAAGACAAGTTTTCCCACTGAAACTTTGGAAATGGTTTAATCCGGCTACCAGTTGCTGTATACTGCAATATTATTAATATAATATAATACAATTATTTTAATAATAATACGAGATTCTGGTGAATTTGTGAGATTCAGTCAGATATGCATTTAATAAGGATAACATGCCAGGTAACAAAATAAAACGCGAATGAAAGAATCAAGAAGACTCTGCAAATCTAAAATAAAGAAAAGTATTAAAAATCTGTTACATATTATTCCTCTTGGGTCAAGATGCAGAAAAGTATTCGTACTTTTTGTTTTATTCTTGATCAGGTTTAAAATTGATGTGTATTGATTTTACTGTGATTAAGAATATAATCATAATATCTTATGCCACTTTTTTCGATTCATTATCCTATAACCTGATGTACATTGGATGCATTATATTAACTGGTTTCGACATTTTTTATGAGCATTTTAAAACAAGTCACGATACGTGAATATCCAGACCAATAAATGACTATGAAATGAAAAATAGCAGAAACTAGTTTCACATCTAGTGTGCCTATATGAAGCTTAGTGCTAGAAATTAAAGAGCTTCTTTTAAAGCATTCTTCTTAAGCCCCTTTCCCATCAGAATCTCGTTATAGTCACCCCTTAGCCGCCTAGACTTCTCTAAGGACATGACATTGGCTTAAAAGTGTGTATATTACAGTACAAGACAAAGAAAGAGGAAAGTCCATTCTTCACCGAAAGTGTTTCTATATTCTATTCTATGTACGCTTCTTTGGTTAATCTATTTATATTGTTAATGTGAGAAGAAAATATGGTCGACTCTTATTTTCAAATACAAACGTACCGAATTATTTTGAGGGAGAAAAGAAAATTGATGAAAACTTTTTAAGAGTCCTAACAGATATCTCTTTTTTAAAGTTCGTATTCAAGCAACTTTCTTAATCTGTTACCAAGGTCAATCAAAATTGAGAAAACTATAGCCCATTTCAAAATGTATGGCCACGTTTGCACGTCAATATCTGCGTAAATAATTATCGAATCTCATTGATCTTTGGCAACCTAGTTATTCACGACACCAATAATTGGTGCTCGTGTATGTGACGATACGTGTTTGTCTGTCTACTCAATAACTCAAGAAAGACACAACTGATTGACTTCAAATTGCGTACGATGTTGTAATTCAACCCGACGAAGAAGCCTATTTAATTCCAGCAATATCCGTTAATAATTGACAGAGTTATGAAATAAAAACTAATTAGATGGGATTACATAGAGAAATACTCATCGGCAGCTTTCTTCTTCTCCGGTAGCGCGGGTGTCCAGACAATCGTGGGCAACTTTATTGTGCAAGGCAGTGCGCCGCGCAGCAACACACAATCCTTAATGAATCGTTTAAAGCGTATTATTTTGATTGCAATCCAAGCAGGAATTTTACTTTCTCAATCTTTTTCAATAAACATTTTGATAAAGTTATATTTCTAAGTAATGCTGACATGGTACACTAATGGATGCTTTTTATTATTTTACTCGGTTTCGGGTTTGTACTCTATCTGAGTACTCATGTTTCTAGTTATATATATTGTTTCCTATATATGATCCTTCTACATGGTGTTCTTTTTACGGAGAATCTTCCAATTCGAGTTGATAGTTTTTTACATGGTGTCGTGTTTGAAATCTATCTGAGTACTTATGTGTCTAGTTATCATAGTGGACGTTACGAAAAAAGAGAAAGACAACAATCAACGCGTGGTTAATTAATAACTATAGTACTAGTACTGTCTTTTGAGTGTTTACAGTACTTCACTATTAATAACATTTATCTAATAATACTTTGATATTTACAGAGGAGTATCCCTCTAAACATATTTTACATTTATTCTGTGTGGATCTGTGGATTTTATTATGTGTCTGCAAATTATCTATGTTAATAATAGCAACTTTGAGATAACATTATGTCTATTTCTAAAAATTAGGACACAATATGTTTTACATATTTCATGTAAAACGTTAACAAAACGTTCGAGTAGGGTACAGGCACATTCAGGCGTTTAAAGAATACCAAACATTATTAGGGGGTCTCTTCATCCCCCCGTGTCTCAATTGGACTTCGATTTTAATGATCCTAATGATACATACATAGACACAAACTGTACATAGTTTTATTTTATACTGTTATACTGTCGTGTCATCGAATGCAAGATTTTTTAAACAAAGAAAGTCACAAACTAAATTCCGATTGTTTAGATCAAAAAGACGTTCAATTTCGGATTAAGCAACTTTATCAAATACATTATAAGTATATAAAAGAAATAAACAAAAACACGAAAAGAAAGTATTTAAAAAAAAAAGCAACCACTGTTATAACTTGCAGGTTAGTGCTTTTTGTTCTAAATGAACGCGTTTTTTGATTGTTTTCTTTGACAATATGCTATATAACTTCCCCAGGCCAAACCTATCAGGGGAGGCTACTATGATTTAAATGCTACATTAGGTATTTTACAAACCGTTACTTGACCGGATTTTCTATTAACAGTGAATTCACCTTCTTCCTGAAGAGACTCCGAGTTTCGAGATACTTTAGATTAAACGCTGCTTAAATCAGGAATGTCTTTGTGAAGGCGATACACATTTTTTATTCATCCTAGTGAGGGCAGGTTGACATTTTGCTTATAGCTTATTCTAGTTTGTCTTTTGACACATTTTTGTTTGGAGATGGTTAAATTGATTTCAGTTGAATATGAATGAAGGGTGATCAAGTTGTCGCATTAGATGGTGACCTTAGGTTTGACGAAGGAACATAATTTACTGTTTTTTTTATATGAAGGTTATGTTAGCTAATACAGCATTTACATGAGACGATGACGAAGGACACTTATTTACTGGTTTCGTTAAATATAAATAATGCAATTCAATTCAGTTTATTGATCAAATCCAAATTGACACATTAAAACTTTTAATATTCAACATCTAACTGAAGAAGAATCTTTAAAAAAAACTAAGCTTTCCAATAGATTACAATTAACAGCTTTTAATTCTTTAGTTGTCAGAATTTCTAACTAAGGTTATAAATTGTGCTATTTTTAAGCGATAAGTTGTTTTAAATCTTAGTAAAGATCCATGATTTAAAAAAACAACTTATTACTTCCTTATGTTGGTTACACAAATAAGGTAAAGGTCATTTGCCTTAAAAGAAGGTAAGAGTGAATTAAGTTGAAGTTACGATACTAAGCCTGAATCTTACTTATATGATAATTTTACCTTTAAAAAATTAGGAATACAATTATAATCACAACCTCAAGCTGTGAGTCAGATTCCATAGCGACGACATTCGGAGACTATGTTTATCATGGTAGCATAACTCAATAGCTAAACAAACAAGTGCTTGTAGTAGAACTGATAAGCCGAGATGAATGCCATTGTATAAACAAAACAGGATCAATAGGTAAATATAAAAGCCAAACCTTGTAGAAAAGATGCAAATTCCTTCTTCGTGGTTAGAACATGAGCAGTGCAAATAATTGGACTAGGAAAATATTATTTGGAAGCACGTCATAGATAACTGTCAGGGGTCATTAAAGAAATAGTTTCTTGGTTTCAATAAATGCATTCCGTACAAAAGCCAGACAAAACAAGCAAATATACAAGCGCAGATAACCAAAGGCTTTTGTGAATGGAATACACTTCTAGATTAAGCGCGGATATGGGTTGCTTACCATTAGCCTCAGACAGCACGGCGTTAATTTCCTCTTCAAATATTTTCCAATGTAAAATCTATTCAGAGCCATGGTTCCATCTACAGATTTCTTTCCCTGCTCCGCGTAACGCTTGGTTCCTTATTCAGAGTTAGGCTTTCCAATACATTTTTGGTATTTAACTGCGCTTTTTCTTTTCGATTCCCAAACCGACAATTTTTCATAATAAAAAATATACTCAATATCTGTTTTATCAAGGTAATTATGATTTATGTCTTGGACATTTTTATTAACCACCTATTTCAAAGAATAGAACATGTCTGGTATCCTTTATGAAATTCAATTGTATGATTCAGATTTTTGAAAACGGCTGGCTTAAATTGTTAATAACATGTGTTGATAACATTAGTTATGAAGCTTTGATTTCTTTGTATTGGTTTGTTAACTGTACTTTTTAGAGACTGTTTATCGATGGATGGTTATTCTTGGACATTAACTCTTCATTAAAATGTATTGAACCAAACTGTCTGGCTTATTATATTTGGTATCGTAGCCGACTCACGTCATTATCTTCAGATCGTTTGTCATGTCGGAAAACTGTAATACTCTGATCAAAATACTTCAATAAAGCAAATATTGACATGCTAACGTTTAATCATTAAAAAATGTGCCCAAAATGTTGGTAATTAGAGCGGATTGACAATATTTAGCACTAAAATTGTTCTCTCATTCTTAAAACTCATCACTTACTCATTGACTTCCGGGTTAAATTGCTCAAAAAATGTTTTCAGAATCAGATTTATTAAACAAATTAAACATTCACTTTTCTTTACAATAAAATAATGTGATATTAAGATTTAATTAGGATATCTTAACTTAATAAATCAAAGGTATCTATATTCTTGCACAAAATATGACGAACGTTATCGCTAGAAGCGAACGTGTGAACCTGAAAACAACAACAAATCACTTGTTTGATTCTAAATCTGTTTATTGTTTGTAAAGACATGTTTATTGGTCTTATCTTCTTGTTATTAGCCGACAATAAAATTATATCCATGCCAAATAATTAACTCTCACTTCCCTGGCTTGAGATGAACTGATCCGGTGGATATGTTGTATATCACGGCATTAGGGAACTTTAACTGACAGTGAGAAATGATAACACATCACTTATAGGAACAAGGTCAATACTGCTCACGTATGAGTCGATTATTTAGTGATCAAATTGTATGACTTTCACAAAAAAAATCCAAATAATCATTAGATAGAATTCTTTTGGGTTGATTTCATGAACAAATATATAAAGGGGAAAATGTGTGCGATGTTCTCAAAACTAAATTTTATATCAACCTTTCTTCAGAAATTAAGTTTGTTGTTTGTAAATTTTCATAAATATTATAGACCAGTGGCACGACCACATAAACTTGCAGTGTCTGAGGGCAAGCGTTTCTTTGAATTTTTCAATAGCCTTAGTGTATGGATGGAACTGCAACGTATTTTCAAAGACCACGATGTTGCCACTTACCACAAGCCAGGTAATACACTAAGGTCCATTCTTGTCAAACCAAAAGATAAATCCAACGCCGCCAAAATGTGTAACTTTGTATATAACATCACATGCAAAGACTGTCAAAAACACTACATCGGAGAGACAGTTCTCACCATGGAAGTAAGATTTACGGAATATCTGAACCCCAAAAGAGACTCGGCTATACAAGACCACATAGCAGCCAAGGGCACACCTTCGACTTCAATGACATAAACATTTTAAGTCGAGAAGAGAATGTTTTCGCTAA
>JAUUEB010425186.1:0-11993 GCA_032362205.1 Clione limacina
CGTCTAATGGCGAAACATAAGTTTGGCTTAGCTTATGGTGGTTGGAATACGTCTTTATCACACTAGCGATTGGTTGGATCATGATTATCTTTGATCGGCCACATTAAAGGTTTTAAAATGTTTTACTAACTTGCTTGATTTATCTGTTGCTGTTGTTGCAGTTATTGACGCTTGTGTTGTTACCAAGGCTACCTTAATTATCTTTCAACTGTAAAGTATTGTTATATTAAAGATGTTACAAAAAACTGACATTCTGAAGAGGAGGGGATTGCTTGAAAGTGTCTAAAAAAACGAGTAAATGAGATTAAAAAGATATGTTATAGGAACTACCATTAGATAAAATAATTGTGACCACCACAGACGGTAAGAAATACATAGGCAGCATCGAAAACTTCAAAAAAGATATTCATCGCATACACATTCTTTCAGGCACGAGAGCCACAAATACTTAACCACTCTCTCTCTCACTAATCAAGTGTGGGAGATGAATGTGACACCAGTGCCAAAACTAAAATGGGAAATAATCGCCACTGTCCTCAAATATAAGAAAAGCAATAAATAATGTGACTTATGCCTCACCGAAAAATTACATACAACTACAAGTTTTCAAAAAACCCGAATATCAGACCTAGCTCTGAATTGCCGGCACAAGGCCAAACACCGCCTTGCAGCCCTATAGTTGCAAAGATCCAGACTTCCTCCGGGAGAGCACCATGACTGAAAGCGTAAACCATTCACATGGAGATTGAGAAAAGGAAAGTACCCTAGAAACTCTTGGAGTCTCTCCTTAAAGGTGAATCATATAGATAACTTTAAATATGATAAACTGACATCGCATCGGCAAAAAGCAAATTTTACTCGGCACAACATTAAACTTTACTCATCAGATTTGCTTCATCAGAGGAGGAATCGTGTACAATTCTAGATAAGTGAAAAACAACCAAAATTTGAAGAGCTGAGAGTCAACAGTCCCCTGTCCACTCTTAAAAAAGGAAAATGCAGTTATGCTTATTCTGCCCAACTCACCAAGCCTCTGAAAGTGGTCTAAACACAACAAAAAAGTCTTAAATTGCTCTTTGAAACCGTATTATCATAATGCCTGTCACCATTACGCAAATGAAATAGGCATTACGGTTTATTTTCCCTTATTCACCGGTGAATGTTTGGTGCTTAATAATAACCTGCTATTTCATGCAATGCCCAGTTAATTCAAAATTGTCGCCCATTAATTGAAAAAGCTTAACTCACCAGAAAGTGATAATGTCTTGATGCGCTCCAGTAGTTCTTTATCCTGAGCTGTGAGCTGATGCGAGTTAGGAGATGGAATCCAGTGTAACATGTGACTACGAGGTACATACTGAGTATGGAGTAGGCCACCTTGCGAAAGGAGAACCTGTGCCATCCAATCATGTCTGACATATTTGTCACAAAAAATAACCATCTTTCTACATTTAAATTCAAGTTGATTCATTTATTTTAGTTTATAACGTCCGGGTCAGTAGCAGATAGTTATTTCAAGCATACTTTGCTAAACTTTTTAAGCCACGCTATTTATAGGCTGGCTTCAACATGACCCCTATTCCGTCTTGTATTTGTCTCCTGCAGCGAAGAAAATTTGAAACTATTTGTTTTGAGGAGTTTAAGAAAAAATTATTGCCGCAAATAGGAACACAAGCCTTCCGGCATTTCAGTCCGGCGCCTTACCAACTGATCTAACCAGAACCGTAAAACATTAGCCAACACATCTATATATTACAAGGATTGGCTACGCGACTTGCAAAACAACAGCATACTCGCACTGTTGGGCACGAGGTGTGAATATCTTAGCCAAGCGACAGGATGGCTTGTCAATGAAATGTCCATCTTTGTCAAATGTCTTGAATGTTATTTTTTTTCTTCAAATCACGATGGAAAATTATTTATTTTATCTTATTGAGGTATAATAATAGTTTTAACACACGATCGTGCTGAATAAGTACCATTTATGCTATAACTCAATCTAGATTGTAGTGAAGTCGTGTATCAGCGCAAAATTCAGCATAGTATTCAATGAATGCAAATTTTAAAAATGTAAGAAGGCGCAAAAAAAACAACTAACTAAACAGATATGTTTCAATAAATATTACATATTTATTCTTGTCTCCTACTGACTTTAATCATGTGTATAACAAATGCAATGTCAACATTGAACTTTGGTTTTGTTTCAAGATATATGGAGAACACAGACATTGCATACACTGCTTGTAAATATTTCATCAGTCACACACGCATATACACACACACATACATATTCCAATAGAGGTACCAAAGAGGGAAATAAGCATATAGTTTTGATGAAAACAAAGGAAAGATACAGAATGATACAAAATGTTGGTCCCATCTTATGATTTGACATTTTAAGAAGCATGTTTGTGTGCCATACATTTAATCTGGTACATTTAGTTGTTAACTTTTTCCTTCAATAAACATCTGTTGAGTAATAGGACCAGCTTTAAAAAAAAGGTACAAGTCGTATTTTTTTCATCACAGGTTTTGTGTCAGAGCCTACCAAGCAGGTACATAGACTGGTATTCAAATCCACCATTCTTACAGGTTTGATTAAATGCTCTATTCTGGTCAAATTGTAAAACTTTGGGTACAACCTAGGTACATCTGTGTTACTACAAGTTCTAAACAATTAATCAAGAATATGTGAAATTGCAATGGCTTCTATACTGAGATACCAACTGAAGATCGGTCTTTTTTTAATCTACCAAATATTTCTGAAAAGTTCAGAGCGATTTTGTAACAAAATGTACATTAATTTAAAAACAGGCATAGTAGACATGTTTCAATATTCATCAAATCATAAAACAAGCATAACAAAATATTTAAAAAGCTTACCAAAATAATATAGTATGATAATAGAAAAGAGATATTATGAGAAAGAAAACGTTTATGTCTGTCAACCTTCCAAAACCTTAAGAAATATTCAGTGAAGTTCATGGCTACATATATATTTATGTGTGTGAAAAACAAAATGAGGATTTCATAATCACAGTTCATCTCCTGCAGAACATATTTTTAAAATGACCTTATGAGATAAAAGATCAGTTTGTTACAAGTTAAAAAGTATACAAAACATGTGCACTTCAATGTTTTTCTTTTACTGAAAATCTTGTGAATTTAAAAAAAAATGAAATGAAAACAGAGCAAACCGTAGCATTCACTTTTGATATTTGGCACTTCTTTGTTTTGTACATGACATTTATAAAGATTTTTTCTCAAACAATTATAACATTAAATTTTGCAATATATTATTTGATTCTAAAGGCCCAGGTCCTAAGTCAAAAAATGATCTTTTGTTGTTGTAATAGACTTATCATCTCAATCAAAACAGGGTAGTTTATATTTGAGACAGTGCTTCTTTGACATTATATGTTTAACCACAAAAAGAATGAAAGGTAAAGCAAAACTCATACATATATCAGGTTCTAGTATACTGACATTAGTTTGGCAATCTTTCTCTGGGCAAGATAATGTACACAGATTTATTCACCACATCAATGCGTTGATAGGTACCTGACAAAAGACAATTGAAGCTATTGTAAGAGTGAAATTTATTTGAGAATGTGATGAGTAGCAACCTTGTATTGGAAAACAAATATGAATGTCTCCACTAAGCATGACAGTTAAATAATAATTAGTAAAGAACATATGATAGTGTACACTGATGCACCAGAAAATGCTACTTTTAACTGTTCTTTATTATTTGTTATGACATTTGCCTAGCAAAACTGACCATTGAAGTCTTGATCCAGTCACATGTCACAATGGTAACATCGAGTTGTGCAAAACTTAGTAAAATATGTAAAATAAATTACAAACATAAACGATCATGTAAAGTACATAACATCAACAACCAAATTAGATTAAATAGAAAATATTACACCATTAGCAAATAAGACAAGTTTAATAATAACATAAGATGTGTTCGACAATGGAACATTCAAAACAAAGATAAAGTCTTACGTAAATGTTATATTAAAAGGAGTGATTCTAACCATGTCATCATCTTAATATTATTAGCATGCTCATTTTGCAACACACCCGCTTACTAAGCCAGAGATTGCAGTTGGATACCCACAGTGGGCGCTTGTCTTTATGGCAACCAGCAAAGAAATTTCTCTTCAGGAATGAAAAAAGTGTTTTATTTATTATAAATTTATCAGCCATTGCCCCATGAGAGCGTAGGGAACAAACAAATATGTCCATCATATCCTGTCCTGGACAATCCATTTTAACTAAGTATTTTTTAGTCTACAAAGACAGAGAAGGAAAATCTGTTTTTGTTTGAAGTAGCAAGCGATGCATTCACGTTTTGAAATAGTTAATAAACGATGGTCTTTTGTATTCTTTCATTTGATCAATATTTTTGGTTCAAAGATAAATAACTGTAATAGAAATACCCAATTTGATAAAAATAATTTAGAAATAAAAACCCAACAATAAAAAACAACCTTGTTGACCAACTTGACATCTAAAGATAACATCATGTCTTCACAACCATAAATAAGTCAACAACACTTTACACACATTATAAAGAGCTAGTCTAAATCATCACTCCATTTGAATAAATTATCCCTTCATCTAAACAGGTTCATAATAATTTGCAACAATAGAAACTGACTGTTTTCAATATTCAATTATGGACCAAAAAACAGGGTCAATAATAGGCTTCTTCAAGAAATGATTAAATCCTATGGTCAATCATTATTTTCTCAAATCAATTGAATCCAACAGAAATGTTTATTTTTGTACACACAACAACTTTAGTCAATTGACTGATTGAACTTCAGTGATTACTTTACAAAGCTATTGAATTTTGCAGCTGGTTCTTCCTACATCTTACATGGTGGCCATTACACGACTTCAGTAGCGTTCTGTTGTGTACAATGCAACAAGATACAACCCCTTGCCATATAAATGTCCTCGCGGATAAAGCAGACTGCTATACTGCTACATTAAAGAATTCTCTGCTCGGAAACATCTTTCTCACTTTAAATTATAATAACAAAGTTATGAAATAAATAAAGCTAAGATGTTAAAAATGTATAAGAAGCAACTGAATGCAAATGTCTAGGTTAGAGTTCAAAGACTAGTTGAAAAGACTAACCTTGATAAGTATGTATAATTCCCTACGTGAAATATCGGTATGATTAATGCTGTGTTGACTAGAGAACATCATAGAAGATTACAGCTCATTCTTTCTAGCTCTCTACCAACAATATTTAATTATTTTGTCAGCCCACATATAACATATTGAGGTTACATAGTTATTGCACTGGAAGACATTGTTCACAAGCAAAGTTCAACTACAAAATTTGTAACAATATTATAATTCATTAAGCTCATCTTCAGAAATGAAAAGATATGTGTTATTATTATTACTGCAAAAACCGTAAATAAGAGTTTGATGGAAATACAAATGAAAAACAATCTTAACAACTATACATTAAATGAATTAAAAAAATCTAAAATGAACAGACACTTTTCAATAGTCACCGGTGTGATATATTTTTTGGATTAGGTCCCAGTATGCAGTAAATTTTGATCAATATGTTATGACAGTTTCATTGGTAGGATGTTGCATAAAACATCCCACATACACTGTCAAGTGGTTTACCTTATTTTCTACTAACTGTACTGTAAAACCATTCTTTTGTGAGCATTTTATTTTTCGTGTATTTTGCAAGAAACTATAAGCAATTCCAAACTATTTTCATTTAAGACTGCTTGGAATTGACAAAAACTAAAGATCTTTTGCTATATTGGTGCATCAAAGTCTTCTCTTCTAGTGACTTGCCTGTGTGTTTATGTATGTAATTGGCAAACCCCTGCCAACAAAACTATTATATCAGCCAAACATTGTCAATGTAAGGTGTTGATATCGACTGTGAAAGACTAATTTATTATACACATTATTCCTCAAATATTGAATTGTTTCAAACACTGGGTAAATGTGAAATGAGACAAAATGTTGGTATTTGGCACAAAGTCATATTGTGTTCAGTTTGTGTGTTCCGTCATGGTCTAGTTGTAGGCTACGAGACTCTCAAGCTTAAATTCTGGGGTTCCAATTCCAGAGGGAATAAAGGCACTTTACATACATTCTCTTAACACTAACCAGCTGTAGACATATATTCTACTATAGTCTGTTAAATAATTTGTAACAATAATAAGGTTTAAGCACATAACAGGCAACTACTTTGTATGTTTTTCTTCAACTGTGCTAAAAAGAAAAAATGGTCGTTGTTGAATTATGACTCACTGGGTGTTTCACATTTATATCAAATCTTTTGTTTTTCATACCACAAACATTCAAACTTATGAGTAGAAAGATTGACCCAATAATAAGTAGGACATAATGCAGAGGCTGATTTCTGAAAAAGGATCGATAAAGAAACCTAATACTCTAGAATGGATAATATTTACTTCTGGTATTTTAAACGATCAGAAGTCTTATACAGAATTACTTTTTTTATGACACCAAACATAAGTCTTCACCGTGTCTTGAGTAGCTTCTACAATATGGTACCATTGGATAAGTAATAGTGTTTAGACAAATGTGATATTTTGTGCCAATTTACATTTTGCATGAACAACAATAATTTACCATCTATGTTTGTTCAGTTATAATCAAAACAACAGACATTGTAGAGACTTAATGTTGGTGTCATAAATAAATTACAAAGATTTCTGATTATTTAAAAACCACCATAAGACAGTATCCATAGCCATGATTCTTTATCAGTCCGTTTTAAGAAATCTCCTTGTATAACTAAATATTCATATGTTTTTCTAAACATGTTACAACAAAATGTATTTAACCATAAACCATCAACATGTTAACATAAACATCTAACAAATTTGCTTCATAGAGTTAGTTCAACAAATAACTATTCAACCCGTTATAATTGCAAACTAAACGCTTTAACACATTTTAAATATATTCATATTTAAGTCTCCTCCCTCTCAAATTCAACATTTTGTTTAAATAATTTAAGCAGATCACTAAATTGGAGAATTCTCTCTTCTGAATTAAATTATTTCCTTTGCGGCAAGTGGGTCCCTTCTGAGATATTATTATTTTGTTATGAGAGCGTGTAACTTGTAGGTTAGAGCTTTAATGCCTCTTAGTCATGGCAATAAATCTTTTTTAGTTCTGAAATTCATTAAGGAATAGTCAATAGAATAACATAACATTTCATGTCTGAACTCAACAAATAAAAAAGATGAGCCAGACCTAATATGAAAAGAAATCAAACAAAAAAACAACTTGTGTCAAAAGCTCCTGTGCATCAAAAGGTCTGCACATGAAAGTATTGATATACAACACCCTCCAAACAGAGATGGTGACTACTAATATTAGAAGTTTATTAAGTATCTTAACATTTCTTATTTTATCTCAAAAGTTTGATGACATGGAACGTCTAGTAACTTACTTGCTGCAAAGGAAATCCCTTCAATCAGAAAAGAAAAATCTCTCCATGTGGTACACCTTTAGACTAAGAGTAAAATGTTGAAATCAACAAGAGATATAAATAAAAGTCAACAACTCTATGACAAATAGTGAAAATGGAACACAATGCCTAATGCTACCGGTGTCAAGTGTTAAAAAACTTTTCTAAAACAACTTTCACCAATCTGTCTTTCATAGCAAATTTGAAATTATCATACCACTTAACAAGGTTCTCCCTCCGTTTAGACCTATCATATTCACTCATTTCTGATTCTTTTTTTAACAATGGCTCTAAATCCGTAAGCCAGTTTTTTATATATATAACAGGAGCACGAAACTCTTTCAATAGCCGTAAAGGCGGACTATAAAGTTTGTATCTATTTTCATCTCTTTTTGATTGTATTTGGAATTTTCCATGTTCCCTCTGGGTTATATGCTTCCCGCACTGACCAGGGGTCATAACATCCTCTATGACAGGGACAGAGCCAAAAGCCATTGCCTCATAGATTCGGTAGCACTCTGTGTTGACCCCTACAGGGTTCAAAGTGAGGTCACTCTGAGACAAGGCAGTTGTAAAATCATTTCTTGTCTGATCTGTTTCCAGGGGGAGCCATCTGCAAGGAAAACGGATTCAAGATATTTAAAATATAGGCAGAAATATGAGAATAATGAAATTAATTTGGTAAATTTATGGCTGCAAAGGAAAACGTTATTACAGTTGCTAAATTACTGTAAAACATCAAGGTCTATAGATGACAGACAGAGGGAGGGGGGGGGAGATAAATAATTGTAAATTTGTGGTGTAAGTCTAAAACACCTCATTGCATCATTTTAATCAGCACTAAGCTGTAGTAAGCAAGTTAAGAAGAAAATAATATGTCTGAGGCTTTCCCTGAGGATTTTTATCTAAGTCCATTGAAGACTTATTTTCTACAGCTCTGCATGTGCAAACACTAGATATTACTCAATAGAATAATACAAGGTGAACAGGGTATTTCTTCTCACAGAGATGTCTTTATTGAAAGATGGGCTAGGGACAAAACGTTAAGTATTCATTCCACGTAATACTGATGTCTATTTGAATGACTGATAGTAATTAACATGCATTTTGCAAGTTACTGAAAACAGTCCAACCTGTTAGAAGCAGTCATGCATTGCAATAAGCAAAAGTAGCAGTTTTAAAAACAGAGGTGTCCACTTCAGAAAGATTATTGCATGAGGCGCTAGATAAACAGAGCAGTGGCAAAATCTCTTTCAGTTCACGCCACTGCATTTATAGCCTAGGGACTACCTTATTGCAAGCATATAATATGGCTTTGTTTTCTTAAAGATATTTGTCGTTTTTCTTTTCAAGGAGAGACAAGAGAGGATGGGTTTTATTACATGAAGGAGGATCATTTGAAGAATGGCCATCATATAAACCCCTTCATTGTTGTCATGTCTGAGGCTGTCTCAGGCTAAGATTGTTCATCGTATACCTATAAAACGATAAATTCAAAGTGAATAATTTTTATCCAACTGAGACCAGTAGTTTCAATTGAGCTAATTGGATATTCCCCTCGCAAATGGCTGATCAGATACTCTGTAGTAAAGGAGTAATAAAATAATTTTGTTGGAAAAACAATCAGCCATTAACAATGTCAAGCAGGCTTGACAAAATTTATCAAAACCCAATAGAATTTTTACGAAGGTTTAACATTTGTTTAGATAAGCCTTAATTTTGAAATATTGATTGTTGGTCTGTACATATATCATCAAATTTAATTTATATCATTAAAAAAAAGTTTATTTCATTGTTCTTGTAAATTCTTTATAACAAATAAGGAGAAGCATTTTCAATACTTTTTTCTATATATATAAGCTTAGTCTAGAGAGATAATTTTACTGGACATCCTGAAACCAAGGGTAGGCACCTAGGCAAGCCCATAGCTATGGGTCCCAAAGCGTGAACAGACCAGAATCATTCTCCAAACTGCAAAGTTCTCTGAATCCAATGGCCCAGCAAAATTATCAATTATTTTTTTGTTTGGCCAAGGTAGAAAAAGAAGCATAATTTGTAATTTATGCTGTCAATAGTATTGACATTGCCTAGCCGTTAATTTGACTCAAGTCATGTGTTCACAAAAAACAAGTATAAATTGCAAAGATGAAATTTGAATTTAATGCAATGTAAATCCTCAATATGAAAACTTACTGCATCCTAGGCTTGACATAGCCACGGTTTCTGAACACACTTCCATTAACAACCTTCATTAAACTTTCCCTTGAGGAATTTTTGTAAACAGTCCCCAGAAAGTTGTACATGTATGGTCTCTTTTGTGTCAGCGGCAATTGTGAGCTGTCAATCAGGGGGAAATCACGATATCTGCAGATAATAAATGATAAAGTTTTTTTTTTATGAACAACCAAATACTGATCCTTTTCAATAAGTTATTCAAAAGTATGTCTTGTTCAGTTAGCAAGATCCAAGTGCTGCTGCACATACAAGTGTTTACAGATTGTTACTCACTCTACCTTTGATATATGAAAATGCACACCTAAGCCAATTAGTGACAGCAATCTGTTCATTGATACTAAGGGTGTGGCATTTCTGATTTTTCCACGCACAATTTTATTGTGCAGTGGTATATTTTCTTCTTGTCTGCCTGTGTGTGTGTGTGTGTGTCTGTTTACGCGATAACTTGAGTAATTTTGTTCGGATCTCTTTCATTTTTGGAAGGATGATATAGACTAGAAATATAATTTCTGCTATTTAAATTCAGAAATATTTAAGGAATTATGGTTCTTTTTGAGTTTTTTGCTCAAAAACAAGCTGTGGTAACATCCTCAGAGTTAAGAATCTGAAATCTTGCAAAGAGGCTCTTCAAGTGACTATCTTAAACCATCTTTTACAATTTTTGAATTATCAATTTAAAAACAGAGTAAGGTCCCTTTGAGTATTTTGTTATATATGTCTTTGTTAATTTTTTTGCGAATATGCTGTGGTCGTTAAAGATAGAAATCTGAAATTTTGCACAGAGGCTTAATTCGTGGGTACCTAAAAATGGGAGTCTAATGTTTTAAAAACAAAACAGTTTTGACAGAGTTATGCCCCTTTTATGATATTCAGGTACATTATTTAGGCAGTGGACACATCGTTGGGAGTAAGACCCTGAAATAATGGACACAGGCATTTCTAGGGACCTTCTATAAATATTTTTCTCAACTTTTTGAAAAATAAGTTCACAGAGTTATGACCCTTGAGTTGTTTCTTAAGTATGTTCTTTGTTACTCGTGTCTGATGTTCGTGGTTGTACTAATTTTTCAAGTTTATTATTTGATGTTGAAGACAAAGTCATGTGTCCCTGATTCATGTTTTCTTCTTTTCTTTGTGCGCATGCCTTTGTTTGTAGAAAATCAGATGTATGAAATATTAAAAAAAGTAATCATAACTCAACAGACATTTAAAAAAGAGAATCGCTTAAGTTTCAAGAAGTAATATGTGTAGGCATCAACTTATGTCTCTACGTAATATTGAAAATTTCTATTGACTTGACAATTTCAAATAAGTGAGTTTGAAAGTATAAGTGAACTGCTATGTAACTTTGCACTAAGTGAATGTCTATTAAACAAACAAAAGAATAACAGAACAAAACTTACGTGGCAACGCCAAGGGGCCACTGGAAAAAGTTCTTGTTGTCAATCAGTGGACTGTCGTAGATGAGAAATGCTACTTTGACACGTCCACCCTGGTGAGCCATGTAGGGCAACAGCCATGAATTATCACACCTCTCGTTGCCAAGCAACAGGACAGCCGCGTTGCGTAACATGGGTAGCGAGGGCAGAAGATCCAGCCACACCCGAGCTGCTTTGACCTTGGCAGGTTCTCTTCCATTCAGCACGAGCAGGACATTCTCTGTAAGACGAGGGACTTTGCTTGGTACTACACCTGGACCAGTCCGGAATCTGTGAGTCAAGATTGTAGCAAATATTGTATTAAGCATATATGACGAAATAGGAACTTTTACACAGTGTTTGTATACTATAACCACACATTTGAAATTTTGGCAAACTTTAAGTACAGAATGTCTCAAGAACGTGCCATGAATGACAAAGTTCCACACCAGAGATTGCTTAACAAATTAAATGCGTATGGGATTGAAGGTAAATTGCTAAACTGGATTGCTAATTTTCTATATGGAAGATGTCAGAGAGTAAAAGTCAACGAATGGACAACATTGAAGTGTCCTAGCCTCCCCATTGCCTTTGTTTGTTTGTGGCTAATACTACACTGTTCAGCTGATAACACTGAAAGTTGCCATGAAGGCACTGTGGTCACTAGACTAGTTCAAAGTATTTAGTCCACCAATGACAAGTGGTAAACTAGTCATATCTACCCATAACTCGTGAATAAAAACTTATCTGTCGCCGAGAGCTTTTATTTGAGTACATTTGCCTATAATTTCTGACCAGTGCTCCTAACACCTGATTACCCAACGTTAAAATACGAGCA
>JAUUEB010425297.1:0-20340 GCA_032362205.1 Clione limacina
TTTGGATCTTCCCCAATGAAAGTGTTATCTTCTGGGAGTTTGTAAGAACATTTTCTGGGAGTGTGGGGAGATAAAGGAGTTTTAGAAGGAGTGTGGTTTTCGTTTTCTTTATCTGCTAGATCGTCAAAATAACCGTCATATTGTGAAGACGGACGGTAATATTCACGAGCTGTATGAGGACCTTCACCACAAGCCTTATTCATAGACTTGGGATATATTGATGGATAAGATGTTAACTGATTGATATTTCTGGGGGTTGACTTTGTGTCAGATTTTCTTGGAGATTCCTTGACCATCACAATTTTTGTGACACAATCTATTTGGTTGTTCGAAATAGGCAGAGGCTTGAAAGGAGTTGAAGCTCTTCGTAGTTTGTTTTGTCCTGAAGGAGGTTCTCCGGGTGGACTGACTGGGGTTTTTCTTGCGTTTTCATCATTGCATGTGATTATGTATCCTTCTACGTCCTCAACGTTTTTACCACGTGTGTGATGACCGTACTGGTTGGTTGTTATTTTAAGACGTCTCTTAAAAGCTTCAAGTGAAGCTGAAAACAGTCCAGATTTACGTGCAGAACTCTGACGGGGAAAGGTGGGCGTTGGAATAGCGTTTCCTCGCACCTCGTATAATTCTTCCGCCACACGTGCGTTGTTTGATTTTCCTGAATTGTGTTTGTTATTTTTGTTATCTGGTGTATTTCTGACATTCTGTGTCATCTTTCTTGGGCTGTTGGCGCGACCAACCATACGTATGTTATGGTCCTCCTTACTGCTTTCGTCGTTACCCGATCGGCTTAGTTTGTTCGCTCCTGATGAGCTTGTTGCGAGGAAATGGGAAGGTGAAGAGCTTCTGTCAGTGTGGAATTTGACACTTTTTGGTCTAACGAGCGGACTTTTCTTATTGCTACTGCGACCTGAATGAGGAGATACCTTAGAGTCTTGAGACTCGTAACTGTTATCCCGCTTTGTCTTACTCTTTGGTGACGTGTTTGTGGAACTCTCATTTTTCTCGCGACGTCGTCGAAATCTGCGTAGAAGCCATGCTGATGCTCTGTCTTTTGGACTGGGAGGAGAATTGTGGGTTTGGTTCGGTCTATTGGGGCTGGTTGACGATTGACGTTGATATTTGTCTTCTTTTTTCCCACGTGGCGTCTTGCAATTTTCATCATTTCTTTCGGCAAACGGAGCTGGTCCAGGACTTTGTTTTTTCTCAGTTCCCCGTTGACTTTGGCTTATTGGTGATTTGTGGTGCACACCTCGTGCGACTCCTGTGGAGAATTGGTTCCTGGAATACACATAAATGGAATATATTACTATTTTGGCATGTCAAACAAGTAAAACGTTGCAGATACAATAACTTGAAAGTGATAACATATTTAGTCGGTAATCTTAACCGCAACGGGTAATATGGAAGTTGGTTTGAAAATAATGTATATTTTTCGTACAGTCTTCTATCAAAAAATACTTCAGATCAATACACGCAGTAGCCATCAACACATATTTTTACTGGATGATAACAGACAAAACGAAGATGAGACAAAAGAATAGTTTTTATTATACACTATTTAATTCATGAACGTTAAATGTTATAGTCCAGATGTCCTTCTGGCGGCAAAAACAAACTGCTCGATATGCCTTCATATCATTGGACTTGAAGTGGGATATCGTTTGTTTTTAACTGTCACTCTAACAGTCTATATAACCGAGCACCACCAGAATCCGTATAGTCGTCGCCGGCTGGGTGAAGGGAATCTCAAAAATGTTTAAACCTGCATGTATAAAGTAGTGGCTAACACAATAAGCAGAGGCGTAGCTATGGGTGGGTCTTAATGCCGTCGGTTCCATTCTCTGGGCCCGCTAGATTACCACAGTTAAGTCAGATTACCAAACCCAAAAACACAATATCAGAAATAATCATTTTATGTAAATATACTTTCTTTAACTTATTCTACCATACATCCTGGTACAAGAAGTCAGTTCCTTGGAACAAACATGTAAGCAATAAGCTAAATATAATTAAAATATCAAACAAAAAAGTGTTTATATACTCATCAATGGTTAAAAAAACATATTGGAGATATTTGTAAAATAGCTGAAAAAATAGTGAAGAACCTCTTCTAATATGAGATTCACGAGCAAAGCCGTATTGTGAATAATAAGAGCCAGACATTTTAGATGGGGGGTGAGGGTATACTCCGAGTGAAGCGAGGCGAAGCGATGCGAAAAGTGAAAATATGAAAGATAAATGGCGCATTTTAAAGCCATTTGGCATTTAGTGACCCGTAGGGGGGCAGCATACACCAATTTCCCAGGCTCCACCCTGGTAAGGTGTCAAAGTGTTAAACAATACCAGGTGTTAAAAAAGGTAATGTAAAGCAAGAAATCTATTCTTATATATTTAAAGTATAATATAGATATGATGATTATACGAAAATGTATGGTAAAAAAACCTTTTTAAAACAAAAATGATCATTTAAACGACAAAATGATGAGTATCATTTCATACAGAGTAATCAGTAGGTATTATATACAGTATACAGCTGATGTTTTAAAAACAGTGGAGATTTGACTAAAAGTGACACCACATTTTTGTTGTTAGATCAACTGAGACATTCTTTTTTTAACAAGTTGACTTTAAAACATAAAGCCACCAAGGGATTTGTCACATTCCTTCCACATTTGATAACAGTAGTCAGTGTGACTTTAAAATGCTTGATTATGTAAGTAAACAGTAAAACATGCACATTTTGATTTTGTATTCTTTAGTACTGGAAAAGCGTGCTTTATGTTGTTGTGACCGTACGGAAATCATTTTTCGGTAGGGTGTATCTATAATACAGGTCATGCTCATGTAAAATTTGAAATAATTTAAAGGAAAATGTGCATTTTTAGAACGTCTGATGACTTAATAGTTATATTTCTAATTGTAATAAAGTATAATTATGGTAAAATTGGGGCTTGGCCCCGAAAACTTTGAAAAAAATGTTACAAAATGGTGCATTTAAAAGGATGCTGGAGTTAAATCAACTCCTTTTAAAAAATCAAGGGGAGGTGGAGGCAAGGACCCCTCTTGCCCCCCCCCCCCTCGCTACGCCCATGACTGTATGGGCCGCTTGTTCGTTCATGATTTGATGTATCATTGCATGTGTATTGAATAAAGTAATTAATGCATTATAATTACCCTGTGTAACTAGTATTAGTACAATTATAATAATTATGACTATTTATTCATGTTATGGCTTTTTACATATATTCAATATGAGTTTAAGTACTTTTTGTGTAATATGTATGGTGTCCTGCAGATCACAAAGAATGTCATTATGTACTATGCAACAATGATTTGTTTTTATGACAATAAACTCCTCTTACCTCATAAGGTATTCAAGTAAATTTGCATTTACTTAAAAAAAAGTCTGCTTCTTTTAGATAATGTTTTGCCTTTATGCCAACTAGTTTTGTAATTGAATAGTTTGTCTACAGTCATCATTGTTATGAGGATGATCATGGTACATAGAACCGTATCTTATGTTTGTGTATTTGCCCCTAGTGCCTCTTACTATCAGAGTAAATCAATATTTAAATTAACATAAATTGCTTTGTTCAGTATAACTAAAAGTTTACTTGTGAGTCAGTGTTATGGTATAAATTATGTATAAATCATTACTGACATCTGAAATTGTTATGGTTAAGAGTGGAAATTTTTTTCAAAGCTATTCTGTGTGTGATATGTCCCAGGTACCAAGCAGTCCTCCCCCACTAACTGCCCCCATCGCTCGTCGTCTTAGCATCAGTGCTAGTGCCGCAGGAGAGGAAGGCTTCTTGTCTTGTGTATTACCAGAGGACCTTCTTGTAGAGATTTTAGCTGAACGTTTGCAGGTATGTCATGGTTAAAATTGATTTTAGTTAAAGATTATATATAATTTATAGATATATTATTTGTGAGAGTTTGATGCTGCTGATAATAAAGGCATAACTGTAACTCATGATGTTTGTACTTATTATAACAAATAACTTTAACATATTTCCACAACTTATGTTTGAGTGAGGGCATGCTGTCATGCTCAAAGGAACTCACTTAAATGTAAGTCATGGAGAGTTTGCTGAGGGCACTTGTTACAATGAGTCCAATTATCAGGAGTTGATTATATATTAACAGGATGTTAACTGAAATGGAGTGGGTAATTGGAGAAAAATTCCTTTATACAAAAAAATAAAATATCAAATTAACTGACTGAAGTGTAATCAACCTTCTGGTCAAGAAAATACTTTTGCTTAAATACATGCATTTTTATACTCATACATGCATACCAAGGTTAACTAATTTACATACACAGTGAAGGCCATAGTGGATTACAAGTTTTTTGATTACTTGGATTACTACAAATATTTGTTATGTAGTTGGCTACTTCAAGATGCGATCAGTTATTGAGAGACAATGTGATAATAGCAATTTTTCACATTTCCATGACTACTCAATGTGCTTTTCAAGAATATCAAATGCACACACATTCAAACACATATTATCACATGGATGCACAATCTTGCAGCTCATACCCACAAACAGGCACACTTCAGATAGATAAGGCATATGATATATTTCATTTACTTCAAAACATATGGACAGTGTACACCTTTTCATTATGATTTTTATGCCTTATATATCTTTGTTAATCTTAACCCTATTAAGCCAATTATTATAATGATTTGATATCCCCAGCTAAATGACTGTCACAGAGGAGTTGTGTTTGATGGCCTTGAAACACTCTTCTCCCAGACCATGTTCACCACATCAAATGCAATTCTAAAATCCTTCAATAACAGAAGATTTATTTACTTCTGCACTCTTAAGCTTGACTTTAACATACTGAAAGAGCAAGAGAAAAAACAACAGGAAGAAAGAGGTTTGTTATTTTTAAATATTATGTTGCTTCCACCGCCCAAATGGCAGCTGCTTTGAAGCTTCAGGGGGTTATCTGTTATTCAAACAGTTAAAGAGGGTAAAAAAGCTTATATATGATCAATAGTTTTGAAAAGATGAAGAAGTTTTATATTCTTCTAAAATGGTATTTTATTTTAAATGCAAAGAATACTTCTTAGTGTATCTAGATCTTTAAAAAAAACAATAAAGTCCTTTTAACAACATCATTGCTTATAAGGTTGTTAAGATATTAAAAATCATTATGAAATTATGTTATTTGTATTGAATGTTAAAAGAAACATGAGCTATTTTACATTTATTATGTCTCATTTAACAAATCTTCTTTGGTTTTTATCACACCTATAGATATAATACCCCCCCCCCCCTTATTGTCATTGTTCTTAACAAGGTCATTGTTTTGACTGATTAATATCAGTATAATATTTCTACTTTCATTTGATCTGCCCTTATTCCTGTTATTATCACAATATACACATAACCAGACCCTTTGATAATAAGCGAGGGTCAACTGTATACATTGTAACATTGCTTGTGAATAATGAAAATAATAAACCATATTAAAAGTGAGTATTTACATTTTACAAATTGCAGTGCTCAATCAATACACTTTATATATAAAAGTAATTGACATAGCTGTTTTCACAATAAAAGGACGAAGACGTATAAGAAAAACATAATTTGTCAACCTCCACCATATCCAAGATAGAAAGAAAGTTATATGTTATACTATTAACTATTGTTGTACTGTAATGTCTCTTTGTTATGTCCTATAGAATTAGAGGAAAAACAACGTGAGGAAGAGGAGATTCAGTGGTTGGAAGAAATGGATGAAGATGAATATGATGCCCTTCCAGAAGATATTAAAGTAAGAGTCGACCAGAAGAGACTTGTGATCAAGAAAGAAAGGATCAAAAGGTAATTTTTAATTTTTTTAAATTGTTTATAAATTGTTTGTTTATAAACTAGTTTTGTTTATCTTGATAATTTATATTTATTAAAGTGGGTTTTTTGTCATTTTATGTTTTAGTTTCTGTTTTTTGTCATTTTATCCCACTTTAGGTTTTTATTACACGATTGTGATCTTTTATGTTATAAAATTCAAAATAACCAACTTCGGGATATGTTCTTTGTACAAGTTGTCTTTGACAAGGAACATGAAATTATTGTTGAATGCCAGGAGAGTTGATATCGCCAGAATCAGAGGCATCTTTAGAAATGAAGAGACTGCAGAAAATGTATCTTCATACCACAGAATTGACAAGAAAAAACAATAAAGAAGAATCTCTTGTCTTCATCATATAGAAAAAATTGGCAACTTTTGAGTTTTGACTGTTGTGTTCTAGAATAGCTGTGCGGCTTCTTGATACTTAAGATAAACTTTTGAGTTGAGTCAACAGCTTATGGGGAATGCAAATAAAGCAGCAGTTTTGGGATGCACTACAAAAAAGAACAGTTTTGTTTTCGTTTTGGATTGTTTGAGTGAGGAGCATCACATTGAGGCACACATTTTCTCAAGTAAAGTATACTGTAAAGTGTTTGGAGAGAAAATGTTATACCATGCAGTAAACACAGAAAACCAATTCCCTTAGTGAGGAAAGCCTTGGATTGCAGAATGAAAAATAAAGTGTATCATCAAAAAAGCATCTTTGAATCTGTTTAGTTTGAAGACATATCTCATTTTTGAAGAATGAAGCAGGTGCTTGAACAGAAGTTGAACAATACCAAAACAAAATACTAGATCACTGCTACTTGTTCTTCTTGCCATACAAAATTGTTTTTAATTATTTGTTAACGTTTTTGTTTCAGTTTTGATTTTATTTGTGACGTCTCTGGTCGTAAACATCATATATGACGCAAATTCTTATTCTGAGTAAACGCATGGAAGGTCAAACTTTCAAAAATGTTATTTCAGGGATACCTGGTTTTCATAGTCTTTACTCAAACTTAAAAAGCTGTTTGCTCAAAAAAATGCTTTTGAGACTGAGCACACTGAAACAATTATAACTTTGTAAATTTTTAAATTAATTCTTTTCATTTTTCAACAAATGTTTTTAAAGTATAAGGAATAAGAAATAGTATTAAACTAAATTTTCATGATGTGCGACATATGAGATTTTTGACCAGAGACGTCACAATTGTTTTTCTCAGAGAGCTAGAGGAAAAAACTGAAAGGGAACGCATTGAAAGAGAGCTGAGAGAAGAAGAGGAGAGGAAAAAAGAGGAAGAAGCGTGAGTTTTATTTTACCTCAGACTTATTTTAACATTAGTTTTATAAACTAAAAAATGAGTCATCATTTAACAGCTTTTTATATGTCATACACCACAGCATTATGTGTTACAGAGTTTTGTATCATCATTTAATAGCACTGTCCAGTGTCTAAAATTGCCATATTTTTGACGATGTGTCTTTATTACTGACCTCATAATTGCTGTCACTTCCTACTGATTCAGTTCTTTGTTAATGTGGGCTCCGCTTTTCACATAACCTTCATGTAATGTCGCAATAATACATATCAAGCCTTTCATATAACCTTCATGTAATGTCACAATAATACATATCAAGCCTTTCATATAACCTTCATGTAATGTCACAATAATACATATCAAGCCTACTATGTTTGTAACAGGGAATCAGTGAACACAACCAACTTACATACATGATTTGATATTATTGTTTTCTCTTGCCATGTCTTCTAAACCTATCTATCTCATCAAACAGTAAAAGTCGTAAAGGCAAGAAGGGAAAAACTCCTCAAGCTGTCCCTGACCCAAAAGAAAAGGACAAGAAAACACAAGCGCCAGCTAAACCAGAGGCCAAAGCTGCAGATAGAACTCAGAAGTCCCAGGGTGGAGCTCGTGGACATGATGGTGAGAAAGGACCAGGCTCTGATAGGCCTGAGTCACATGCAACAGAGAAGTCTGATGGACAAAATGAGGATAGCAAGTAAGTCTATTGTTTATCTTCGGCTAGCAGTATTCAATAAATGGAGTATCCTAGAAGTATATCTCGATCCTATTCTATTGAACATGTACACCTAACCTTTATCATATATTTTGATAAAAATAAAATGAAATACCATCTGTTGTTTTCAAAGTGGAGGCTACTTTCTAACCACATTACTATTTCAACCTCTAAAGGTGCTAGCTTATCCCCCTCTTAATTCATATCAGTCTTTCTTCTTGGTAAATTTAGTCATGTAAATTTGGTGCTGTTAGAACGCTCAGAATCAGCCTTATCCTTGTCACATTGTGTTTATTATAGTTTTTCATCATTTTTGCTGCTTTTAACAAAAGTGCGCTGGAGGTGGACCCTGAGAAAGGATGTGTGAAGAAAATATTTATTGTTGGGAGTCATGGGAGTCTATTACAGGGCCATCCTCCATACACTGGTGTCATTTTTTAACTGGCCAAAATAATTGTTACAAATCATCTGATATTATTTGCTAAAAATTTCTGGTATTTTTATTTGCCAGGAAAAAGAAGGATAAAGGGAAGAAAGATCCAAAGAAAGAGACACTTGAGGTTGCACCAGTTGAAGAAGTTCGAGACCCAGCTAAAGAAGCTGAGATGTTCCTGATGCAAAGGTTTCAATGCTTTGATATTTTCCTTTGTTATTATTACAAAATCTTCCCTCTACATTACCTGTATTTTAAAAAAATATCAAGAAAAACATAAAATATTATTGATTCAAGATTTGTATCCTATTTTAGAGACCTCCTTGTATTAGCATATTTTTGTCTTGTATTTATTCCAGGGCACACTTACATCAAAGGTAATTGTTTTCATTGATTTGCTTATATCATTAATATAAGCTATGCCTTTGTTAGAGTTAAATCTATACCATCAATTAATACAGTATGATTTTATATAAAAAACGCTTATGTCAAAATTGTTTTTGCTTCCCAAGAGTTTTGCAGTTTTTACTGTAGTCAATTAGTGGAATCAAATGAAACCCTGTATTGTTGAGTATTCTTGGCTTTACAGGGCTCATTTTCAAAACTACTTAATTGACAGGTGGTCTCTCACCGAATTATTTGCTTTTATTATTATTTAACCTCTGCATTGACGAAGATAATTGTTTTTCACTGATTTGCTTATATTATTAATAAAAGCTCTGCCTTGGTAATAACTTTTATAATGACTTAGTCAATTGACAAAGTGAAAGTGAGCTCTGCTTTGTTGAGACCATTTTGATACCTCGATGGCCACAGAGAATTTGAGAGCAGAATGTTCTTAATATTATTTTATTGTCTATACACTTTGTTCTATGCTTGAAATACATTGTTTCTATCAGAACACTATGTGGGTTATTACACAGAAATATCAACCAAGTTTTGGAGATAGTTTTTGAAAGATAAATTCTTTATTTATAAATAAGCATCTTTGTCATATTTCTGATATGATAGGCTCACCAGCACATTTCATTAGAGTGTACAGATATTAAAGAGCCGAAGTATTTGCAAACTTTTTCAAGCCTTACTTAAGGGATAGATCGTTCTCTGACATGTCTTTGTGTTTATGTGTTTGTTTTGTTCTTGTGATGCCTAGGTGATCCTGAGTATTTATCTGATTACTTATGAACGTCGCTAGACATCGTGACTTGGTGATACCGTTCCTGGTTCGGTGCTAGATGCCTATTTGTTGTTATATGCTCTAATTATATATATATATATATATATATATGCATAGGTCACGGCGCTCATAGGTACCTAGAGGCACCTAGCAGTCAATAAAGTCGAACGTCTGAAGCAAACTACATGTACATATTTATGCAATTCACCTATATGTATGCTAACATTAGACTTCAATGCCTCAACCAAAATAATATTTGTGATTTTAACATCTATACCTTCACACGCACTTGAAGCACTTTCTCAATATTTCAGCTCATCCCTAGTCAATGAGAGCTGGCTGTTTCTTTTGGTCGCCCATACCAGTAGAACTATCCAGCCCCCTCATTTACATGCCTATCATGTTGTCATTTTTTTCTAGGCAATCATATAATACATATTTCAGTGAGAATGTGCACCGAATCCCAACCTTGTTAATGCCCAAACTATTAGCACAGAAATTTCATCACAAATCACCTTCCCATCCAGCTTCTTAAAAATAGTCTAGTTTAAAAAAGCTTTTGCACATGTATTCCTTTTTTTTGTTAAATTCAATCAATAAAAAACAGTTAACTATGTAGTAGGGACGTAGATAGCTCAGTAGGTAAGAGTGACAATCAGACACATTGGTTTCCACTCTTGTCTTGACCAGGTTAACTAGTGTCACACGTCTCCTGTCAAATGAGGAGCTAATGTATTTAGGCCAAGCAAAAGTAGAGGCATGGAAAGCAATGTGAAACTACCACACAATGCTGTATGTCTAGTTCAATCATGACTCTTACTCCTGATTACACAAAGTTTAAATACAACTTTACTTTTTTTGTGAACTATGTAGTAGGTCAGGTAAAGTGTTGTAAAATTTGCAAGAAGTAGAGTTTGGACTTGGCCTATTGGGTAGCTGCTATCAATGATTTAGTTAACATACATAGATAGATATATAGATTAAGTATTTGTTAAAATGTATATATTCTAGTATTATCCAAGCTTTTTTGAATATCTTTTTCAATACCAAATAGGCTAAAATTTCATTTATGAAATATTGAATTTTTCTTCTAATTAATTAAATTTCTCTCAGATTCCGTACATTTGAAGCCTCTGTAAAGGACATTCAAGACCTCCTAGAGACATGGGACAGGTCAACTCTACAACCAAGGAGACCATCCACTCCTTCAGAAAGATCAGATGAAGATCAAAAGGACCACCCAGCATCAGGGAAGAAGGGCAAAGGAAAAGGTAATCTTATAAAATGGACTATTCTGAAGTTCAAAAAAAATAAGTATAACCTCCATTGATTTAGAACTGAGAGGTATGTGTAAGGAATACAAGAATCCTACAACTCACCTGAAAAAACACAATAGAGGAAGAAGAATGTGGAAACAATTGATGTGCATTAAAAAATTAAAACGTAAAAACAATTAACACATGGTCAAATATGGTAATGACTGAAATTATTAAAAAAAGTAGACATATTTAACCACAGGTCATTGGAGACAAGAAAAACCATAAAAAACTGATTGATATTCTAAACTCCCAAATTTGATTAACATTAGTGTAATTATGTTCGTGTAAATCACATTCTGTAATCTGATCTCAATGAAAACATTTAATTTCCAGAGAAACATGACAAGGAGAAGGTCAAGGAGCAAGAACGACTCCGAATGGAAAAAGAGATGGCAGAGAAAGCTGCAAAAGAGGTAGAGTCAGTTTTTCTGATTTAATTCATAAACTTTTTCTCATAATTAGTCAATCATTTTCATTTGGTAAATGCTTTAAACAAGTCTAAGACTAGAACGATTATTTTATGGATTTTACTCTTTGGTTGAATTGACATTGTTTCCAGTCCAACATTTAAATGATACACTTAGCTTTCAACCTGATGAATATATTTTTTCATAATTATTTTCTCATTTAATGTGTTTATTAGCTATACATTATGATTTCATCATTTTGTTTCCATTGTGAGTAGCTTTCTGGTATTGTTGCATTTGTTGACTGCCCTGGTGGTTTAATTGTTGAGGCGTCTGACTTGGGGTAGGAAGGTCAGGTTTTCAGATTCTGGCGTTGGTATACTGTAACTGGGTAGGATGTTCAAGAAGTGTTACACCTTTCATTCTCTGTATGGCAGCAAATGCCATTGTCTGTGTAGCACTTTTGCCAATATAACCTTTCATGTGTTTGCAAAATTCACATTTGATGATGATGATGATGACATAGTTAACACAAATCATTTTTCCTCAGGCTGCACAAGCCGAAGGTGAAGATGGAGACACAATGGATGCTGAGGAGGAGAAGAAGGATGAGGTTGGCATCCCCAACATCATCATTGACTGCTCAGATAAAACCTTTACGCCCTGCCAAAAACTTATGGAAATTGAGGCTTTACCCACAGTAGAAGAGGTAAGTCATCTATGTGATACGTGAATATTTCACTCTCATCTTTGTGGGTTTTCATCTTGATGATGAGAAATCCATGTTTTTTACAAGCTTTCCTCTTAATGATAATGCTACTACTACTCATACTTGGACATTAACTATAATGCTACTACTACTCATACTAGGACAGACTGCTCGTCTGGACTAACTAGCTCTAATAGTTGGCATAATAACTGGAGTGTGCTGACATAAAAGGTTGATATTTTGATCACTATTTTGCATTTCAGAAGATTGCTTTTTGGTTCTGTAGCTGAATTTTCATTTGCTGTGTTTTTGGCTGTCAAATTGCTACAAGCAAAATTACAGAGATAAAATTTAGTATAGATAGGTTAAATGATTTAGGATTGGTGTAAACATTTTATTTGTCATAGCTGATAATTCTAGTGATTAATTATTAAACAGTTTGTGCAGGAAATATCTCAAACTGGTTCACCTAAGGATTCAAATGCTTTTATTTAGTTTGATATTGATAATAAGGTAAATACTAATATTCTCATAATCAAATATGTTCATGCCTCAAAATTCAGCTTTCTTTGTTTTCTTGGTTTGCTGGGGCTGATCTGATTAGCCCCAAGCCTTCCTTCAAATGTCTATCATTTTCCCGCCTCAATTTGCTAAATGGTTTTACTCAATTGTCAAAACTTCTTTATTCCCTGATGTTTCCCTCCACCTCTTGTCATGTTTATTATATGTTTTTTTAAAGTGTGATAAAATGTCTTATCCTTGCATGTCAAAACCTGCACTATTTATCTTTACTTCAAATATAGGATATTGATAAGAGTGCAAACTTCACAATTGAGGGAAGAAAAATATATCTAAAGAGTAAAGATAGCATTAGAAAGTGGGTCAATACCAATATGTCTTTCAATACGGTCAAATTTGAGCCAAAAATCAAAAGTCTTGAACCAGGTCAAAGAAATGGCTTAAACAAAAGCAATAACAAAGGAATACTGTCAAAGGAAATCAGTCTTGACAAAATAAAAAAGTCCAATGTGGAGTTCGAAAAGGAAGAGGAAATAGAAATCCTACAGGAAATGGAAGATGTATTCGCATCCTCGCAGGACGAGGAAGTATGTTGATTTAGATTGTTACTTTCATATTATTGGGTTATTGTCAGGATTCTTTTGAAGCTCTTTTCCTGTTATATTTATTCTAAATTTTGTTTTATTTTTTTACACAACTTGGTTGGTTGATGAAATCTTTCTTTACTCATTTGTTATGAGTAAGATTGCTCTTGTTCAAATTTTCTTTTTATGGAATTCATTTGCACAATCTTCACATTTTTGTCTCATTTTTCATAACTTAATATTCTTTAAGTTTTTTTTTTTATTAAAATTCATTTAATCTAAAGAAATTACAAATGCCTTATTTATTTGACTCATGGGATTATGTCAGAATGTTGTTAAAGTTTTAAAAAATCCCTCTTTACAATTGTTCTTCATCTAGATTAAATGAAAATCATTAACAGATAAGGAAGTCATATGAGATTGAAAACTGAGAAAGTTATACTGTAAGAAAATCGTATTTCCTAAAAATCATTGCAGTCTCTTGTTGCTATCACTTCTTGGCGTTGGACAGAATTGCAAGAACCCATATGTCGTTAGATCAGTTACAACACAAAGTTGTCATGTTAGCTTTGGAAGAAGAAAAAAATGAATGTTCTCCTCAAAACTTATGTAGACACATTGTATGTGTAGACATTGGTAGACATGATGTAGACATTGCATTTTTTTTATTTGATAAACGATTGAAAATCAATAACAAATTTTTGTGAATTTAAAATTGAAATAGTTAAAAAAATAGCATACAAATAATCATTTTTAGTTAAAATAAGATTATATAAACTAGTAGATGCCCCATTCTCCGAACGAGTAAGACAGATTTGCCAATTAGGACAGAGGGTGAGAGTATTATTTAATATTACTTTTACATAAACCAATGAACACAAAAACGCCCAAACGGAAAACGCACAATAAACGTAGGATGGAAGAACACAACGACGACGGCTCAATTTTTAATCTTCAATAACGCAAAAGTTAGTATTTAAATAAAAAAATAGGTATTGCTACACGATGCGCAACACATGAAACTATGAGAAAAGTATAACTTGTCGATCTAAAACTTCCTAGAAAAAATGTGTATAGACCCCCCGTTTTTAACTTTCCTAGCTCCATTATAATAAGATTATATAAGCTATTTACAAGAATAGAAACATGTCACAAATACAGTGTCGTTTTTTCTTGGTTAAATTAAAGATTGAGATACTGTGAGTTTCTGCAAGTTCATATCCATTATGTTGTATTTCAGTATGTATGCTCTCTGACCTCTAATTTTCATTAAAGTAACATTTGATCATGTGCCTTATATTGAGGGGATGTACAACATTTTCAGCAGTGTACACAGAGTACTCTTTTTTAGGACCTCCTCTCTCTCTTACACAAGCGTATATTTAAATTGTCGATTTTTCACAAGAATATCCATCAACATTTTTTCCCTATTATAGCGTACACTATTGAATACCCCCTCACCCCAAAACTATGCTTTACGCTTGTGATGATATTGAAAATGTTGGACAACCCCTTATGGTTATGCATATACTGTCAATATTTTTAAAGAACATGACATAGAGACAACCAGAGTCTTTTCAGGTTAAGGTAAATGAAAAGGGTTATTTTAAATCTAATACATGTATTCAGTAGGAACAAATCACTGATTGGTCAGACATTCTCTAAGACATTATCAACATCTGATGTGATGCAAATATTACAATGTTTTATTCAGGCCTTGACCATCAGTCTGTGACCATCCTTACTTTATTATTTTTTATGTACATGGCAGATTCTCAACAGACTCATTTTACACCCTGATTCATGCTAATTTTGTGTTTAACTTATATTTGATGTATATGTACAAGAAGTTTAGAAGTGGTTTTAAAGTTCATATAAAGCGTAAGTTAAACTAATATGATTCAATGATAACTCAGGAGGAAGTGAATGGTGGAAATCCATATGCCAATATGACGTTTGCTGAGATGATGTTAGCTGCCAGCAAGTTGCCCTCTAAGGAGGAAGTGAGTCTTTTTGCATGTGGCACAGTTCAATTAGCAGTTCATCTGGTCAAACCAGCTGTTGTCAATATATCACTTTCACTTTTAAATTATTTATGCTTTAAAGCTTTCTTTAAAACTTTTGTTAATTGCACTTTGAGCTGGGTTTTTTCCTCCAATTTTCCGGACATGCCCATTAAAGTACCTCATTGTTATTCATTCTATTTCAGATGTGTTCCATTTTATGAATTTTCTTTTGTGCTTTTTATTTTCTTTGAGTATCTTTGATTTAGATAAAAGATGCAAAATTTAAGCCACTATAATGAGAAAAAATATAACCATGCAATGTTCCTATTCAAATAACATGTGTTATACATGATGAGGGGATCACTCAAGTGAATTGCATTGTTAGAGGACCACTCAAACATATTGAGTTATATCATTCAAGTGCATGCTCATCATATCTTTCTCTATTGTATGCTATGTTTATTGCTTAACTTCTTGTCTCGACATCTTTTTCAAATTCTCATGTTACTATTTTAAGCCACGTAATTTCCTGTATTTGTGTACATTATGCTTGCGCCATTTTATAACCTAAAATTAATAAAGATGAATGTTTATGCAACAATGTTGTTTTTTTATTTCATATATCATTATGTATTCTGTGAATTTGATTTTTTTTTTATTACAGCTTTTTTTATTTGTGTATCATAACAAAGGATAAATTGTGTGCGTTTGATATTCAAGGATTAGATTTAAAGGTTATTTGCATACATTTATTTAATGATAATATCTCACATATCAAAACGATTATCAATTTGGAAACTTTGGCAAGTTTAAAATCTTAACCACAAAAGAAGTCTTAAGTTACTGATTATTTAAAGTAAAGATTGTAGCTGATGCTTCACAAAGACCCTGTCTTTTTTTTGTGTGTAATTTTGTGTAATCGTTTTGTAAATTTGTGAATTTTTTATGCAGTAACCCTGTCAACTTAATATGACCATTTGGGGTCATTAAGTGCATTAATAATGGCATATTTGATAAATATAGAAGATAATCGTATTGCCTTAGACAGCTTACATTTTATATTGAGAAAAATTACCCTGATATATCCACAGTTTATGGGTAACTTTTGCTATCTCAGTTTATTCATGATTCTGAAGAGAAACTCAAAACTAAATGATGAATATGTTAAGGATTAATTTCAATACTCCAATTATATTTGATAATTATATCAGAAAGGCTTCATTTTTATTGATCTTAAATAATTATGGTTTCCACTGGACACCTTTGTTTTGACCTCCAAGAAAATAAGGGATTACAAAGTTACTACAGTAAAAATCTTTTGAAAATAAAAAGTTAAGGAAAATAGCATGATCTTTTGCTTGCACACAAATTTTATCAGTGGCTAAAATTCCCCCAATATGCAATTGTACACTATTCTTTTTTCAATTAAAATGAATTTGTTTAATGTGAGTTTATTTTTTCCTCAGAAGTTTTGATAATGAATATGTGTAATTCTGCTCCAATCACATCTGATGGATTTTAAAATATTTATCAGTCTTTGAATTAAGTTGGATTTTTGTTACTTTATTGGAAGAGAATTTGTACTACTTCTAAGTCTCTTTTTTCCAGGTTCTTGATGGTCTAGGTCTTGGCCCACAAGGTCCCCCTATTCCTCCCCCAGCATCTTTTGCTGTTGTGCCATTCCCAATCAAGCGTAGACCACCTCAGATGTCTGACATTGGGGGTACACGGTACATCTTTGTTGCCTCTTCACCTGATGACCCGTAAGTATGACATTTAGATTACAACTTTTGTCCATTCTATCTATAAAATAAATAGTCTTCATATTAGAGTACTTTCTGAAGACAAATAGTGTCATTATGTTGGTCATATTTTGTGTAAACACTTATATTGTTATTTGAGAAATCTGGTAGATCCTAGAAAGTGTCCCAACAAAAGATCTCATGAGGGCCAGTCCATAGGCTGGAGATTCGATCAAGTACTTTTTAATTCTATTTGGCGCAATAATTCAGTATGCTAATACACATAGACTCAATATAAGAAAATAATATACAAATCTACAATGTCCGATCCTGATATTGTTTGCAATGTTATCTTATTAGAATGATGATATTCTTTTATATTCTCTATAGCAACATTGGAGTAGATGACAAAGGCAAAGAAGCTGAAGCAGAAGATGAGAGCACTGCCACTCCAGATAAAGGCAAAGATGATCAGCCAACTCCCACAAAAGGGAAAGGGAAAGGGGCTGTGGATAAAGGACGTACCAGCAGTGAGCTCAAAGCTGATCGCAAACGCAGTGCTGATAGAAAGAAGCAACCTAGGCGTAACTCGACTCAGATCACATCTCCACCACCTGGCCATCAAACACCTGTGTCAGATGCAGATAATCTCAGGTGAGTTAACTCTCTCAAGTTGTCTTCTCGTAAAAATCTTAAAACATGCACTGCTTCAACATATCATGGATATTTATTCTCTTTTTCTATGAATTAGAAGTTATAGTTTATCTTTAAACTTGGCTTTCAGCTTTTGTAGGTAGAATGCAGATGGCTCATTTAAACTTTGACCAGGTTATCCATTTACCAGTCAGTGTTTATTTGGGCCAAAACTTTATGTGTGCTGTGTCTGCAAGTAGAACAAAAATCATTTCTTACCTTTTTCCTTTAGTTATAATATATGCAATTTTCTTAAAAGCTGCCATCACAGTATTTAGAAACATAATGCTTTCCTTTGTATTTCTCCCTGATATCAAGAAATACAATTTTCACTTTAGTTGAACTTTGCACTTCACTGCACCCTTTGCTTGATGATATTTAAATAACTTAAGTTTTATTGTTCTATATTTATTGCTCCCTGAAAATATCATATACATGAGCTTAGCTTGTGTTTTATGATGCAAAAAAGGGTCTAAATAAGTGATGTAATTGGATGAGAGACTGTGTGTTATTTATTGACACATCCATCGTCCTGAATTGTTCACATACAAAGTTTTTCTTTCTCTTTTTTTAATACTATTTTCTGATTTTATTTACATTTCTACATTATTCAACTAATATGTAAAATTATTTTGACTATAATCACATTTGTTATCATCATTGCAGTGACTTTCCCAAATTGATTATCTTAATGAGTTACCATCCATTCCCAAAACAACAGGATTTCCGTACAAGATTATATAACTTATTACACTTTCAAATTTTGAGATTCTTGTGTTTTCATTCATTAGCCGCAGTGCAACTGAAGTTGCATCAAGGAACAGGTATGACTAGTCTGTCTAGGCCAGAAGCTATTATTACAATTAGATATCTGTTGTCTTTTATGTACAAACTCAGGTGTTGGCAATTATCACCACTACAGTTACAAACCACTTCTACCTAAACCACTTCTACCTAAACCACTTCTACCTAAACCACTTCTACATATCTCATTTCAATTATCAATTCCAATAAACCTCTAATAACTAGCCCAGTAATTGGTATAACATTGAAAGTATTTTTCACCCTCACACACTCTGATTCAGGTCAACACACTACAACTTTCCCTCGACATGCTAACCACCTAACTCACCAACATATATCAATGTGCATTCATAAAAAAAATTATACACAAATGACATTGATACATATAACAGTGCTGACATTTGTATAATCATATTACCCAAAGGCCCTAATCAGAGCAGATTATCACATTTGTATCTTCTCTTAGTATTGATGGAGAATCTTGTAGTTTATCAAGTTGGATATTCAGGAGGTTGTTATAAGAACTAAAAAAATAAGTACTTGTAGAGATGAATTGAGAAGACTCACCGGTCGTCCTTGACCTTGTCTCCCTGTACTCGTAGAGAGTACAACCACGACCATCAGAGAAAAACAACATAGAACATGAAGCAAACAACGCAAGGGACGTAACTCTTTAAAAAAAATATTTTTTCAAAAATTGAGATTACAGCTTTTAGAAAACCACGAAACAAGCCTCCTTGCAAGATTTCGGATTTCTATCTTGAAGATAGAACCACAACGTGTTCGCATAAAATAAACAAAATACTCAATGGGGCCATAACTCTGTCAAAAATTGATTATTCAAAAAGTTGAGAGAATTGGTTTTAGATAGTCATTAGAAGAGCCTATGTGCAAGATTTCAGATTCTTAACTGTGAAGATGTGACCACAGGATTTTTTGCCAAACTAACAAAGAACATATAGCACAAAAACTCAATAAGGACCATAACTCTCTCAATTTTTTACAACTCTTTTTGAATTCAAATAGCAAACATTTAATACTTGTTCTATACCATCCTTCTAAAAAATTAAAGAGATCCGAGCAAAATTACTCAAGTTATCGCGTAACAAACACAGACACACAGACAAGACCATAATATACCACTACACAATAAAATTGTAGTTGTGGAATAAAGCAGCAACTGATCACATCTGATTATTTTGATGATTTGTACAAGTGGCTCTCATTATAAAGCTTTTCGTTGTAGATAACCTCCCTTGAACATGTTCAATATAGGCAACACATATTTAACTTGATTTTAGCATATGCATTTTATATATTGAAATTTCAGGAAACATTTCTATTTTATGAAAATTAATAAGGATCTGAAATCTGTGTGCAAAAATTGTTTTGATTTATTTTAGCACAAATGGCTAACTTACAGTGGTATATTTTTGGCAACCTGAATGCATGAATCTAGTGACATTGCTTTAGCTGTATTTCACAAGTAAAAGATACATTTGAAAAAAGTAATGATTATCTCAAAAGGTGTCAGTAGCTGCTAAGGAACTGTTTAGCAATCAATGTCAGTTTTGAATAGTTTTTTGGGGTATTGAGTGAATGAACTCAAAATGATAAAAATAATGATAATGAATGACATTTGTATAGCGCATTCCAACAAGTGCTCAATGCGCTTATCATATCAATTTAACAGCAGTCGACTGGGTGCACAAACAATCATGGAGGAAAGAGCTCCTGCCAAACCGTAAGTTCTTCTTGAAAGCAACATTGGTTTGATCAAGTGGTGAAATGTTATGTGTTTGAATGTTTTAAGTTGTTCATTGATTACTTGAGTAGCTTTGAGCTAGCTTGCTGAAAATGAAAGCTTTTTGTTGCATGTTTATATTTTAACTTATATTGTAAACGTCAGGCATGGAATCTTGTTAATCTACATAATATAATTCAAAATCTGTTTATTAATTTGTGGCTTTGTTTGTATGCAATGGGATTACAGCCACAGTTTTGACTCAATCGACCTGAAACTTTAGCAAAATGTTGGTAGATATTACCA
>JAUUEB010425298.1:0-11991 GCA_032362205.1 Clione limacina
CATGCAAAAATGTGCCTAAATTAAAAAGTTATTTACGAAAAACTTTAGTTTTTTTTCAGTGGAACGGACTATAGTATGTCATCGTCAAAGATATACCAGAAAAACTAGGCAAAACAGTATGTCATCGTCAATAATATACCAGATAGACAAAGGCATACCAGTACGTCATCGTCAATAATATACCATATAGACCAGGCAAAACAGTATGTCATCGTGATTAATATGCCAGATATACCAGGGCAACAGTATGTCATCGTCAATAATATACCATAAAGACCAGGCACAACAGTATGTCATCGACAATAGGATACCAGATAGACCAGAGCAACAGTATGTCATCGCCAATAAAATACCATAAAGACCAGGCACAACAGTATGTCATCGACAATAGGATACCAGATAGACCAGAGCAACACTATGTCATCGCCAATAAAATACAAGATAAATCAATGCAACAGTATGTCATCGCCAATAGTATACCAGATAGTTCAGGACAATAGTATCTCATGGTCAATTATATACCAGGAAAACAGTATATTATCGCAAATAATATATCAGATAGACTCATTATGCTATCACCAACAATGTACCAGATAGGCTTAGTATGCTATCATCAATAATATACCTGGTAGGCCAGAGCAACGGTATGTCATCGCTTATAACATACCAGATAGACTCAATGTGCTATCGTCAAAAATATACCACATATGTCGGCATAACAGTATGGCATCGTCAATAAAATACTAGATATGTCTGACACCACAATATGTCATCGCCAATAATATACCTTATAGGCCAGGCACACCAGTATGTTTTCACTAATAGTATACCAGATAGACAAGGCACAACAAAATGCCCCCGCTAATAATATATAAGATAGACAATGCATAAGAATGTGTCATATCCATTAATATGCCAGATAGGCCAGGCACAACAGCATGAATTACCTATCAACATTTAGGCACAATAAATTTCCAGGCAAAAAATAATGCCAAATCCATCAATATTCTGATAAGATTTACATATGAGATATCTGATATAATTAGGTAATTTCAAAAGCAATTGTATGGATGGATCAAAATGTACATCATAAGAAATAATAAGTTTAGAAATTATATAAAGTAATAAAAGTGTTCAGATTATTTCTGGTGTAAGACTTAGGAATATTTCGAATTGTCTTAAACTTGCTTTATTTAGGGCAAGACAATTTTCAAAAGAGATGGACAATGAATCAGACAAAATAACAGAAAAATGATCAAACCAGGGAATAAGTTATGTTTGTTTTAGAAGGTGTGGTAAAAACTTAAAAATAAGATATGTTAAACCTTACTTTAAAGATCGCAAATCTAATTATGTAACTCTGACATTGTCATAGATTGTAATTGATATTACCAGATTAAAAAAACAGCATAAATTTTACGTTTATTATCAATATTTCGTTAATATTATCAAACAGTATACACAAAATGTATAAAAAATTTGTATCGTTATAAACAATATGTACAGTATACGACAAGATTTACAGTTTGATGTATGAAATATTCATGGACATATTAAGGTTCAATAAATAAATAATGGACTTAATGAGCACGTTAAATTAACCCCGAATGCCGAATGTTCTAACCACTCACAACCTGAGACTTGTATTATATCTGAATCAGAAGGCATTAAGTATTTCACTATTGCTATGGTATATACAGTAAAAGAGATAAAACATCATTCCTGTCTCTACTTGCTGTGTCCACCCAAACAATACGTTTCTTGAAAATGCACATTATTTGAACAAAATATGATGCAGACTTAAGGAACCCTTAAAGTGCTTTTCTAAGAGCAGGAAGTGTTGTGATATTTCTTTAGTCTCAATAATCAATGTGATATTAAATAAAGAAGTTAAAAAAGAAAGCTAAACGCGAATGGCGAACATTTTGAATACAATGTATGTTTTGCGCATTCTTGAAAGCGAATCGGATTAGTAAGTCTTCTTGATTTAAATATTTTTTTGTTAGTATGGCCATCCTGTCTATATTATTGTTGAATTATGAACAGAGTATGCATGTTAATATAAGCTATAACTTAGGTACCAAGATATTTACTGCTATGATATACACTGTCATGTTCTTACAGAAAAAAGCTAATGTAATCACGGTCTACCGCTTATTATTATATATAAGGCATTCAAATACTCGTTGCGGCAATACACAAATTCGCCTGTCCCCCAACAAAAGAAAATGAAGTATTGCAGCATGGTCAGTAGGATTGGGCATTTTTTTACCCACAAAAAAATTAAATAATTATGCAAGTTTTTGAGGAAGTTATTTAACGTTTTAAAACATAGAAATGATGTTGCTTATTGACTGTGTTACTTTCCAACAAAGTACAACAATATTGCGTGTTGGTATCGACATGACCATAATCTTACTTCTTGACTGATAAGTTCTTCTTTTACAAAATGTCCATCTTTTAGTCTATACCCCAGTAAAACCAATGATTAGGTTTCTTGTTTATATGTACTCTGGTATTAGGCGATTGAGATATACATCAGTTACCATTTTGGACACGGATATATCAATATAGGTATACTAAATAATACAGCATGTCTACGGCTGGATTGTTTTTAAGTCTCGTTAATCGATGACTGATTATTACTCAAGCATAGGAAGACACCAAACAAATTCTTACTATGTGATGTATATATATGTAACGTGTATATGTGACGTAAATATGTGACGTATATCATATGTATGGGATGTTTATATGTGACGTATTTATGTAACGTATTTTTGTGACGCATCTTTGTGACGTATCTTTGTGACGTATATATGTGATGTATTTACGTTGCGTATCTTTGTGACGTATCTGTGTTCATTGTCTGCAGAGTAGTTAGAGAATCATAAAATGGTAAAGAAAGATAGGAGTAGGAAGGACGAGAAGATTGGCGCAGGGATATTGGAGTTACAACTGACCATTCCGATCGTAAATTATCTAAGTTTCATTAAATAATAAGACTATTCAATTCCATACGGTTGAGGTGTAAATTATCTATCATAGCCAAAAAGTGTACAATGTTGATATTCCTGAGTTATGACTTATATAAAAGATCCTGCGATATCAACATCAAATGTGTCTCTGCCTTTCATGAATTTAAAAAAAATAATATCTCTACACAAAATATTATTCAGACGTTCTACTAAATAAGTGTATGAAATGTTATTTGCAATTATAAAATGTAATATAATAAATTACTGATACAATTATATCTTAACAATATCTATGGTTTATAATGTGTAATATAATTAGGCAAACGTATCATCAACTCTGATTTCTGTATTTAAAAAAATGAAAATCAGAGCCATTTCAGACAAATCCACAATAATTTAACACACTGAAAGATAAATATTGGACTCCAGAAATCTCTGCCATTTTGTTTCTTCGAATGTTTGCCAAATATCTTCTAAAAGAAGTAGGCGTTCACAATATCGATGAGCAAGAGGTGTGGTATCGATGTTCACATGACTCAATACTTTCCAAACTCTTTTTTGTCTCTTTCCAATGTCTGATGTGTTGACACAGACGTAAAACACCATCAAATGTCTGTGTTACCAATGTGTAGTTATAACAGTGACCTAGATTTATTCATTTGACTTCTGACACTTAGTTTGTCAACACATCTGGCAGACGAGAAGACAGCACTGAGGCGAGTGGATGACCAAAACAGAAGACAGGAAATGAATTCAGAAATATTGGCTTAGGGTGTCACACACATTGTCTCCCCTATCAAGACGAGTCAAGAATTCTCGAAACATTATCAAGATGCGTAATTACAGTAAATTCACTGTGTTAAGTCACTTTGTAACAAATTGAAAAGAAACACATTTCTTTTCCTTTTCGCTAACACGACGTTGGGCTGGAGTCACTCTCGCTTGAACGTATCAATCTGTCTGTGGATTTTTGATGAACGCAAACGTTTATTCTTAGATTGTCTCGACGTGGAGAGGTTACTTTGTTTTTATGGCATTTCAAAGACTGTGTTTGAGAAGGAGGGGACGATGTCATAGATGATGGGCTGGACATCCTTACATCACCACTGATGTTGGCTGCAGCAGCACCAAAAGTGCCTGAACTACTCGGAGATAAAGGACACATGGGATGTGCCAGCTCTAAGTTTGAAGGAATAGGTAAAATAGGTCCACTACTGTTGTCACTGTTGGTTAGAGGCACATCAATATCCTCGAGGACGAGGTAATCCCGGTCTTCTATGAGGAGATCCTCTAATATCAGGCGAAGCTGGTTAAATGTTGGTCGTTCTAAAGGTTCGTCTTCCCAACACGATCTCATGATGGCGTATCTGAAAGAGATAACATGTACAATGTTTTATCATTTACGGTTTTGTAAAGATACCTATAAGATACATGTGGATATTTAAGTATATTAAATTGTTCAGGCAAAACCTAGGCTTAATATTCCTGTTTATTTCATATGCATATCTAGGTATCTGTTTTACTAAATCTTTCTAAATTATATTGACAGACTGTCCAAATGTATTAGTATTAGCTTTATTTTAATTTAGGGAAGTACACCTTCTCTTAAAGCAATGGAACACATTGCAGTTACATGATCATTGGACCAATAATAAAGATAACATAATATGTAGATAATAGGTTCATAGTTATGGAAGGAAAATCAGTTGCAATATTGACAACATTTTCTATCAAATCATAATGTGTGTACGCAAAGACGTAATTTACAAGCGCATCTAATTTCTAACACACTATAAAAATGCAATCATAAACATATTCAACTTACAGTTGTTGTGAGCAATTGCTTGTTCTGTCCATTCTGTAGCCATTAGACAAGACATAGTACAGATCTGCCAAAGCCACGTTTGGGTATGGGGAGGCACCTGTATATGTGAGTAGAAATATAACAAATGAGGTTTTGTACAAAACATATAATACACGTTATGAATTAGATATATGCCATATAATACACGTTATGAATTAGGTATATGACATATATTTACAGTAAATAAAAGGACGCTTATCTTTCTACTTCTTGTTGTTGGTTACCTACAATGATGATAACATATTGTTACTGTGACAAGGTTCGATATGAGGTTATGAGATTGATGGATAGATCGATGTTTGTAACATGTTTGTAAACGTGTGTGTATCAAAGACGCCGTCATTGATATGACACCCCTATGTTGATGGATACGTTCACATTTTCAATAAAAAAGAATTACAAACATATATGAAAGAACAACAGAAAAACTTTTAAATTACGTACCCATAGTAACAATTTCCCACAATAGAATACCAAATGACCAAACATCAGACTGTGTGGTGAAGATTCGATCTCTCAGTGACTCAATCGCCATCCACTTGAGAGGAAGCTTCCCATTGGTCAGTTTCTTGTAATGGTTGTCATTGTAAATATCACGTGACAAACCAAAGTCACAAACTTTGACCACTTTGTTGTAGTCAATGAGAACATTTCGAGCAGCCAAATCACGATGGACATATTTCTTATCCCCTAAATATTCCTGTGGATAAAAATAAACAATTGTGAGCTAAATGATTATCTTACTGAAATATGTCTTTTCCGCCAAATCGTCCGTTGGATAAAACGAGGAACTTAGGAGCTTATTACTATTTTGCTGAATTCATGTCTTCTCCCTTGTATTTTCAAATTAAAGGGAATAATTTATTTTATTATTCTATACCCTAAAACTATGATCGTAGAGATGTCACTGAAATTTAAATATGGATAAGTTTTGAATTTCTATTGAATTCGTAATGTACTACATTAGTTGAATGTTGAATGTTTAATATTTGCCCGTCTTAGATGAGGTTGAACAAGACTATTGAGAAATTGATGTTCAGATTTGTATTGTCTAGGACATAATGTAAATATCTTATATTATTATTATTAAGACAAAGGTCAGCGTTATCAATGAGGAGAAGTCAAAGGCCAAATAATTTTTAAAAAGAATTAAGCTTTTTGGGAAATTTATAAATACATTTTTAAAATGATATAAACTGCAGGGGGAGACTCTGCACGTTATCGAAAATAAACAAAACGTTTAGCTTGAACTCAAATAATTGACCAGACATTTTTATGCGAAGAATCAAATTCCTCCAAGTAGTTTTAAATAACCATATATATATTTTTTTTAAAAGATATCACTACTCACCATAGCCATGGCAACTTGACGGGCAAAGGACAACATATCAGCTGGCGTGACCACACCACTATCCATACTTCCATTATCCTGTATCATAGAGTATGTGATCTCACTATGACCGTTACTACGCTTACGTAAGTCACCTTCCATACGACATTTCCTGTAAACAGAAATAACATAATAAAAATGGGTTGATATACATAACTGATTAGGTAAATCGCTTATTTCTTACAAGTATGAACAAAATCTTATAAAAAACGCAAGGAAACAATAACTACTTCTAATTGGCTTTAACTGAATGTAATACGGTCTAAATAAATGTATCAGAAACTTAAAATTCAAGCGATGAATCAAGGTTAAATCCCATAAGCAGAACACGACCTAGCAGACGAGACAGGTCACCAAGTCATTACTATATAACTTACATTGTAAGGCAATTGTATTTACTCTCTAATTCCGAACGTTACCACCAAACATACAATTTGTAGATAAACATGAGAGTAAGTAGCATTTTCATAACGATCAAATTACACCCCGTAATAAGGTAAATTGAACACGATTAATTTTAAACGTTTATGTCTCATTTCTTTTGGTGTGGGATATCAATGGAGTTGTAATGGTAAGCCTGGAAGTGTTATTACAATTGTTAATTTGTTATCGTTAGTAAAGGCACGAGTTCATTTAATATCGGTCGTTGAACTCTGAAGTCTGTTATATCGTTCAAATGTGTAAGTTTAAATAAATCGAATACTATACATCACCAAAGAATTGTCACTTTTTATTTTAAAGACAAACTGCATATATTGTGGGCACAACAGCTTAGTAGTTAGAGCAACGGATGTTAAGAGCCTGTCATCGTTAAGCGATGTGTTAAGATCATGACTGATGTTAGAAATAAATCTTGTAACTGCTTATTTCAAATCTGTTTTGATGCTACTTAAACTATAATTGATTGAGGTATACAGAAAACATGCAGTAGAGTATGAAAACATAATGATTGTTCCCCGTTATTCAGTATTTTCCATTACGCCGTTAATAGCCGACCAAACCAGGTATCGCAATGTGTCTGTTGTCTCGCCACAACCACTTCAAACTAATCAGTAAAGGTGCAAATAGAGAATAAATAAGAAGTGAAAGGTAACACTAGGTGAGTCTCGGTTGTTGAGTGGCTAAATGAGATTTCAGCTTTGTGTTTTTGCAGGAATAGTGAATCTTACCTGGTTCACACGTGGTTGACATGTGAAGCACAATACCGCGCATATTTATTACATAAAAACAATAATAGACAAGGATCCGGATCTTTAACTGAGCATGTTTGACTCAGTTAGGATGTCACATTAAGCAAAACATAATGTATGTGTTGTCTGACAAATATTAAATGAGTTGGAATCAACAAGCTTAAGGTGTCATTTCACGTTACGTTACCTCGTTGTTGAGTAAATATGTGAATTCATTTTAATGTCTTTCGAAGGATAAGGGAATATTTTCATCAACACTAAACTATTATTTGAAAAAAAAAACATTTGACATAAAATTTAGTAATTTTGCTCGAGTACTAATCTTTAAACCTGTTTCCAGTGATCGCTTATACTGAAATGTTAAATATAAAAAAATGAATATAATTTATACGTGTCGATTGACTAGGGTCTGATGTTTAATGACTCTATCATAAATGTAAGAGAATGAAATTCACTTACTTGAGAAAGTTCTGTAGATTCCCATATGGGACATATTCCATAATTAGAGCAATGGGTTCCGACAAAGTGCACGCTCCAATAAGACATACAATGTTTGGATGAGTGCCGAGTCGTTTCATCAAATTTATCTCTGCTACCAGATCCTCTTTGTAAGATACCGGTGCACCCTCTGAAGAAAGAACATTAAACAACATTAATTATCAACTTAAATCACGGTCCAAAACGCAAGTTTAAAGACCAATAAATTCCCACAGATAGGATTCCTATCATATGAATCCTTTTCATATTTATTTATTTATAGCATCTAGATTTAAGACATAATTTTTCATCAAACAACACCGGAAGAGAAAAGAATATAAACAAACTGGACATTTTGCCAAGCTCGCAAAAGTACTAAACTTTCCTCGCTGACTAAAAGTAACACACAGTTCAGATACCCAAAGTCTCCTAGATTGAACCTCCTAGAAATCGGTTTTTAAGATTGTTAAACGATTTTCGAATCAGTGGTTTGTTTGTCAAAATTTCCCGCCATTTTATATAATATATCTTAATTTCCCAAACCATGTTTTTAATAAATTAATTGTAGTTTGTGTATATGTTATGCAATGTCTATATATATTTGCCTTTGATAATGTTTTACCAAAGGAGCCGTGTATTGTTTGGACAATGCCATAATTCAGGTGCGCCCCAGAGAAAAGTTTTAACTTCAAATAATCTCATACTGATTTAATTAGGTCTCTAAATAGATTACCTAGTGCTATGTGGGGTCATCTGTAGTCTTCATTTGTGTTTTTTTAATCATTGTTCTAAAACGATATTTTTAAGAAATTAAATGATTAAAGAGATATCTCTCACCGGACTTAGCGGACACACCTAGTTTTGAACGAAAACTTTCACTAGAGCACATTCATACAATTCGCACCAGTGCGCAGAAAACGACGCATATTCTTTAAGAATTTCAGACTTAACCAGTCAAACTTATTGTGAACGAATGGTGCTAGAGATGGATTAATTTCGTGTGCACAATATTTCATTATCAATATATATGAATTTAGTTAGTTATGCCTGAATGAAAATAACACGAGGCTTCTTAGGACAAAATATTAATTGTAATCTACACAACACACCACAACAACATACCTCTGACAAGTTTAATGGCCACTTTTTGGTCGTCATGGTAGCCAGTGACAACTTTTCCAAACGCTCCTTGGCCCAGAAGTGTGCTGAACTTTAAAGACAGGGGGTCTAACTCCCATTCATCAGTGAAAACTATCAGTTGATTAGAGTAGTCCGACTTGCCTGAAAAAAAGGAAGTTGTTAGTGAAAACAAACGAACTATGTAAGTAATTATAGCAAATGACTTAGTCACCAATATTGAGTATGACTACAAACATGTCTATTAATGCAGTTGCTACCGAAAATCTTGCATTATATCACAGTCAACGTTTTGATAATTAAAACGCTATCATTCACCAGAACATATAATGCTACTACTATTTTTTGTATATTCTGAAAATTCACTTATCAGATTATTGCTAAAATATTAACATTCAGTGCAAGAAATAAGCTAAATTATCACCATAATAATGGTTGTTGGTTAAGTAATGATGTTACCAGCTTACCTCCAACATTGGATTTATAACTGTTGCTTTTGGCAACCGTTGCCTTAGTTACGATGATATCTTTAAAGCTCTTTCTCTTTTTGTATAGAAGTCCAAGTAGAACGATAAGGAAGACGACAGCGATTGCGATGGTCACACCGATGATGATTCCATTGACTTTATTAATCTTGTGGTCAGCTGGACATAGATGAATAGAGTAAAATTGGATAAGACAATTTCCTAATGAAGTCATCGATCACTAAGTGGGATTTTAGTAAATAAAATACGACGTGCAGACAAGAGATTAATTAACAAATTGATTCATTGATTCTTGAAGTGAGGTTAATGGATGCAGATAAATTTAAATTATGAATTTAAAAAAAAGATAGCGCTGAGGGCAAGAAGAAAGTCATTGAATTTAAATACATATGAAAGAAAGACAAATTATGACTAGTATTAGTCAATGTTATTATTTACCTGTGTTTAAAGTAAAAGGCTGAGGTCCCTCGTAAAGAGCCAGGTTTACCTCCGAGGTATTAAACAACAAATGGTCGACAACTGATAGTAATTTAGGCACTTCACCTGGCTGTGGTCTGGCCATCGCTTCCACCTGTAAAATACATCAAACTGAATAATACTCAGCTCATAGTGAGTGATACATTAACTCATCTGTCAATACTTAGACCGATGTGTGAATAAGGAATTTGTTACTCTTATTTCAGGTAAATATCATGTTAAGATGGCCTAGGGGCACCGTGACCTACCGTTAGTATAGATGACCTCGGGGTACACAAGTCATAAAATTAAAAAAAATTAAAGACTCGCAAAACCCAGTCTGAGAAAACAATAGACTTCTTTTTTGTTGTTTAAAACATTATCTGCATAATTCATAACAGTGATTAAAAAAGCAAACAAGCAATGCTTACTAGACAGAAAATGTTGAAAAGAAACATGTTGATATATAAAGTGGAAATGCGTTTTCAATTGCCTTTTTAAAAACAATATGAGTAGCACTGAGGTCACATATCTATCTACGTTTTGCTGTTTTAGTTCCATTATGGGTTCATTTAATGATTGGACAAATAGATGTGAAAGCATTTATGATAATGCCATATTATATATATTTTTACTTTTCTTTGGTTGATTGAAATAAGTTGGCAGCCCTACTATGTTTTTGATTCCCATTATTTCAATTGTACACCTCATATTATTGATATGTGCTATTGTAAAATGTACTTCTGGCAAGAAACGTGTTGAAATAAAGTGTGTTATGTTCATAATGTTAATGTATTTTGCTGAAAAGTCATTACTTAGTGACACGCATTACAATTAATTCGTTTTTTCTCTTGACACCTCCTGACATATTTTGACACAATTCACAACGGGTCATGACGTATCATTTTTGTATCACTCCACGCCTGCTCTCACTCAGACGTGAGTCGACTTTCCTTACTCCCTTTATGTCGTCTCATTTCTTCGTATCTCTCGTTATCACATAAGTACATGAGGGAGATTTAATTTCATTTATGTAACACTGGTTATGATATAAATCAGACTGTGGCGACGACGAACACACAAAAAAGAAAGAAAATGCAAAATCCAAAGCTGTGACAAATACTTCTTTTAAAGTTGATCTCCCTTTTGTTATAGATTCATTTGAAAGATGTAAGTCATCATTTTAACACTTGATGCTGATTGAAGAAGATATCTCACATATTAATTCTTTGATTCATTAAAAACATACACTACTTGTTTGAATAGAATAACAACCTTTGTATTTATAGATGAATTAACGTATCCGATTTGTAGGAGCCCAACTGTTTTTTCCTAATAAAGGCCACACATACGTTAGCCTCCTACCCTTAGTGTCTCGGCAATATTTAAGTATAAAACACTACATGTTTATCAACCTCTTAATGCTGGTCAAAGTGTCTTTTGTATGCGTTTCATCTAGTAAATGAAGTTGAAAACACGCTAAGGACGTAGATATCACCTCTTGTGGATTATATGAGATAGCCATCTAATGGCTACTGTCAGTGGTACTTACATGAAATGCAGTGACTGCACTGTGGTCCAAACTCAACTCTTCAACTTGTAATATTATCTGCAGTCAAGAAACCCACAGGAAAATAAATATCAAATATCAGAAATAGAAATGTGTGGCTTCAAGTCTCAACTTAATGAAATATAAAATATATCTAAAAATACCATGTGGTTAAATCTTATGGTATAGTTGAGTACAAGAAACGAGATCAAATTTAAGAAGATACCAAAAATGTCATTATAACTTAAACAAATCACAATGTTTCTTTACAAAATATTCAGTGTGGGCCATTAAATGAAAATGAAAGGTCGTATTCGAGTGATGCACGTTCAATGACATTCAAACAGACCATACAAAAAAACTCCTGTCTCTATTTCCCATACGTCTCCAAACAGAAGGTTTAGAATGAGTCTCCATGCACAGCATCTTTATCAAAGCTCCACTTGTTTATTATGGTAACATGTT
>JAUUEB010425409.1:0-11053 GCA_032362205.1 Clione limacina
TTTTCTCTGTAAATCACCTGCCATTAATCATGAACAAACATGAACCATATTCCGGAAATGCTTAATTGCACATTCAGTGATTAGAGTTCTCTTTCCGACTTAAATGTTAACAAAATCTAAAGGTTTGACATATATGATGGTCAAACCTCTCCTAAACTGTCCGTATTATTTAATATAAGAAAGATCAAGATAATCCAGTACACGTACATATAGCTTTCATTTATTCCCCTGACCACGAGTCTCGTTGTCATATTCATTAATCACTGAGAACCTCTTTGATAGAGTCATACAACCTTAAGGAGAAAGTCATCTTACATCAATAAATCTTTTGTCACGTCTTATCTGCTGTAGCATGCATGTATCTCCATGTGTATGTATGTCCATGACATGACAGTCCTGAGAGTTAAGTCCCTTTTTCTGTATTATTTAGCGGGAGAAAATAAGAGTATGTCAGTTCAAAAGCATTATGTTGCAATAAGATCTAAGGGAATGTGCACGACATAATATTTCATCAGTTTAAGAGGGGGGGGGGTCATTACCCTATTGATGATGAATGACGACAGACAGAGGGGTAGCATAAAGAGTATGTCATCCATCTGAAAAATGTTTGATTTCACACGATTGGATGAAAGAGGAATACATTACAAGACGGATTGTGTAACTGCTAGCTCTACCATACAGCGATTCGATAATAATCATAATCAGTGCTGTGTGGATAACTGAAATTCAATATCAGATTGGATTGGATTAGAGTTTTTGTTTTGGTAATTTGAATAGTTTTGGGTGTTTTTTTTTCGATGGATTGCATTATTGAACAAATATTAGATATTATTTAGTTTGGATTATTTGTTATCAAATTTAAAAAAATCAATTTTTAATGATAAACTTTTAAGTATTTAATTCAAAGGGATTGAATATAATTTAAACACTTTCAAGAGCTTTAGTACGAAAACAACTTTCTGATGTATAATATACACTTTTAGGAGCTTTAGCACCCAAAAAATCAAATGAATTATATATTCTTTCAAGAGTTTAAGCACCAAATAATACTATTTTATTGCTTGATTTAAGATTTATATTTGCATGCAGCTTCAATAAAATACAACGTCACTAGTCTGCTTCCCTTGTTTAATCTTTGCAGCAATTGAAGTATTTAGGTCTTTTTCAGTTAAACATATTTCAGAACATGTCTGACCTTGTACGGACTAAACAGGACAGGTTGCTTCCGGAACTGTTTTCCGCTTTTATTAGGTTACTAACCACAAATAACAAATTTCATATGTACTTTATCACACGATTCAAGGGGGATGCCCCCACCCCCACCAACAAGGGAAGCTAAATGGTGCATTTTTTGTTTATATTTATATTCAATAGTATAAATATGTCCTACTAATGGGGTACTCGGGTATTCCCCCGGGGAAATGAAAAAATTAAAGCTTAATTGTGCATTTTAAAACCATTTAGGGATCTTTTTAAAAACTTGAATCCAGTAACTTTGTCGATGACTTTCACTTACTTGTTGAAATTTTGAGGATGTCATCTCTGTGGGATGATGATTTTTTGGCTTGGAACGCGATGACCGTACTTCAAATCCAAAAACAAAAATAGACTCAGCTTAAAAAATCCATTACTCAAAAACGAATTCAAATTAACATTTCTGCTCCAAGATCGACCACTGGAAGAGTGATTCTGTGATACAATTCGTCGTCGATGTAACGAAAGGGCGTATCTCAGTTTTTTGGGGGTTCGAGTTAGATACAGCTCTAGAAAATATACCATGAGATCTATGTTGTCTCCAATTTTTGTGTCTCAAGCTTAAAAACTCGCTGAGATATTAACGTTTGTTTTATAGGCTTTAAAGGCTTTTATAGGCTTTTTATAACATTAAACCTATGTATCTCAAAACAGCAAAAACTGAGATACGCTCTTTTGTTATGTCGACGACAAATTGTTCATAATAGACTTGTGTGACCAGATGCCAAATGACTTATGACGAATACTCAACACGTGGACAGTAGACGTTCGGTAATTATCAAACAAATTCCCAACCGAGCTCGTCACCCGAAGGCCGAAGACCCGTTGTAGAAAGTTTAAAGAAGCTGCCCTCTAGTTACTGCTTAACAGCGAAATAAAATCAAGACTGGATAACTTTCCTTTGATGAAAACCTTAAAGTGTGGACTTCTTATACTATTATATCTTCTTCTTTTTTTACACTGTTATTTACTGATGAAATTATAAGCCGATGATAGCGGGGCGAAACATTTTGCAATATGCAAATTCAAGCTAAATGGTACATTTTAAAGCAATTGTGGGATCCGGTAGGGGATGCAACTCCACATCCCTTGGTTACATCCCTGACATTTAATAATTTTCATAGTTTTATCCTCTCCTTATAAACATGTATTTAATTGTTCAGGTATCCACTCCAATTTGTAGTGGATTATCGAGATTGCGATAGCGGGTTCATTTGATTGGAGTACCCAACAAAAAGTAGTTAGATTTATTGGACTACTAGGAAAAGTAGCGGTATTACGCTAGATAACCCAGTACTGTATAATACAATGTACTCAACAGAAGATCTTATCTTGAGGTGAGCCAGTATTTGTTCTTAGTACAATTCAGAGGTGAAAAACGGGAGAAAACATTGTTCCCAGATCAGTTTAATATAACACTCTTTAACATACGAAATCTTGCAGAAAATTAGATTCCAAGTTCCAAGAAGGTTAAAAAAATCCACCTCTGAACAATGGGCCGGTATGATCTGACCTGACAAAATTAGATCTACAAAATATTCATCTGAAAACCTATATTTTTAACAAGAAATTTCAATTGTTAATTTTGTAGGGGTTGTTATAAAAAAAATTGTTTATTATAAAAATAATGTGAAATGCTTTGTTTTATGATCATTCCATTGATTATCTCATCAAAGTTTGGAGAGGGGTCCTTTAGTGGTGTGAGATGATAATGGGGAGGGGCACAAAACGTGTGATGACTCTATATGTAAAAAGTTCCTTAAGGAACTGGATTGTCAAGCCTTCAATCTCTAACTATGATCAGGGATTAAGAGGTGGCCTTTTGGTATGAATACTGTTTTCGGGCGGTTTTATGTAGTATAAATGTTTACACAGTTTTGTAAGTGCTCAATAAGATATCTAAGAGCCGTAATAGAACTATTTACTCACATAGAAATGTTTTTTGACGTTTTCTTTTCATAGTCAGTGTAGTAGTTTTAGCGGGAGATAAATCTCAGCCCCTGAGTGGTTATAGTATATAAAGAAGTGAAACGTAAATACAACTCACAACTAACCTAGACATGAACAGAAATCGTCAACAAAGTATGAGATACGTCAATTGGAAACCCCGACGATTGGCAAACACTGTGAAAACGACGCTTGGTCCTCAAGTAATTTTAGTGTGTGAGTAAATATTTCTATATGTTTATATACAAAGGCCATACCATTATGCAATTTTTTAAAATTGAAAAAACTACAACAAGTTTGAAAAAAACACTCTAACACAGCATTATAATGAAATATATTAAGTCGAAAACGTATTAAAATAATTGCTACAATAACATTTATAAATATGTTTATAATTTATTATAGAATAAATTAGAAACACATGTAAAATTAAGAATTGCAAACGATTTTGAATTGCTACTATATTTGTCTTCACTGGAAATTGGACTGTTAAAATCATTGACTGCTTGTTAATCATATCAACAACTTCCTTGTTGCATTTGTGAATCAATGATGGCGGAAGATAATTTCTATGTTAACCGGATTCACTGATTTTCAAAAACTAAACGCAGAAATTCAAATAACGAGCACAATTCTGCACTATACGTTGTCAAATAGCTTGTTACTGCTATTTTGACCTTGAAAATTTCCTTGACCCTTTCACTGTCCCTTTTAGATTTATGTCCGCGACATGGACACTTTTATAATATTATAAATGTTACTGTTTTGACTATAATAATAATGCCACTTATAATGTCACTTATATAGCTAGATTGTATTGGATAACACGCTATCTAATAGCTATAAACTGTAGAATATTCAAATTGACCTAGTTTTTTGCAAATATTGTATGAATTTAGCATTCCATGAAATAACACCTTTAAAACTGTTAGATATTAAAATGCATAAATGTCCATACAGATGTACCCTTTATTCTAGATACTTGTTTATGTAAGGGTTTTGACTATTAGACACTTTCTAATGGCTATTCATTGTAAAATATGCATTGGACGCCATCTTGAATACCTCACAATCCTCAATGATGCCAACCTGGATTCGGTTTCTAGATACCCTCCCCTACCAAAATCAGTCATTACGTGCTTGGGGCGGCATTTTCGCAAGTTTATCGTAGCGGCTGCTGGACTATTTGTAGAGATATCAAAATAGGCAAAAATTACCTCTGCTTTTCCGGGGTTCAAGAGCGAGCACCCCTTTCCCGGGGTCCTAAGGGGACCCACATGTTGACGCCACAGGTAATTTCCCTTCATTTGTCCATGGACTTTTGAATGTGGCATTGTGTTAGGATTAAGTTTTGAACAGTTGATTAGAATTGTATTCAATTTTTCTAAGAAACTACTTTTAAGTTGAAGTTATCATTGGTCATCCTGCAGTGAACGTAAAAGCGGGAGTTTCGAGGATATCATTTTATCATTATGGAGTTACAGCCCTTTGTAAGCAATATTTTCAATGACCTCCACACAACGATCTAACGATGATCAACATACAAACTTATCTAAAAAATCATGAATTAATAAAATATTAAGAAAGTTATGCTGTTCTAAACTATACACAAGTATTTAACTTTTTTAACAGAATAGATGGCGTCTGTTTATTATCCCCGATTTGTTTTTTATTACCTGACCAACGGCGACCAATGGTCGCACCAGCACGTTATTTTACCAAAAAACAACACTCAAACCTTTTGTTGAAATGTGCCCAGGGAAAGACTTGTTTTGGCGCTATAATGGGAAAACCGGGTTTAATAACTAGAGACACTCTGATTATAATGATACAAGAATAAATATAAAATCAAATCAATATAAGATTGCCAGCCTAAATGTCAGCTCCCTCCTAGTTACAGTTATATGATTAAGTAGGGGATGTGGAGGGGGGGGGGGTGATTCAATCTGTGTCTTATTGATACATTTTACACTTTGTTTAGCGTTGTTCAGCATTCCTTATTTTGGGCCATCACCTTTTACCTGACTTAAGCGACTTTAACCTGTGTAGGCAAATTACCCAGGTACAACGGGAAGATGGTAGATGTCACAACCGGCAAAGAAATCATCAATCACAGGCTTAGGCATGACGTATAGTGTTGTAACTTTGTAACTTTGTAACATGCCTAGAAATAAGGTAAAGGGAGATCTATTTTATGAGGATCGACAATCATGTGACATAGTTATATCCAATAACATTAATAAAATTACTTTTTATTTGAAATCTTATAACTGTTTTTGTTCGGATGAAGACATCATATTTGGAAGAACTTTCATAACTTTTCTGGTAAATTATTCCCCTATTTCTCCTTATTATCATGACTTAATAGGGTCTCTGTTTCACTGTCACAGTTTGCCGTCATAAACACACTAACATGATTAAGTTGAGCTGTGGCTTGTTTAGAATAAATCCATACTCTTATTACAGGAAATAGTTATTTCATACTTCATACTAAATGCAACGATAATAAAACGTAAGCTGAGAATGAATATACTATATCTTACTGAATGTTTGTTAAAAACTGAAACAAGGAATATAAAAAGATAGAAATATCAGGGTGAGCATTTGTTTAAAATTATCTTTCTATCCAAAGGGCATAAGAAATATAGCATTAATATTTTACACTCACGAATTTAATATTTTATCATTATCATCCTAAAAAACCTAAACAATATTGTGGGTTTTTCTTCAAATGTGCATCATCCATCACAATATCAAAAATTGTATATTTATTATTAAATTTAGAATAATAATTAACATGCATGCATTTTCACAAATTTCTTAAAAGTTCAATCTTAGCACATACACTTTTTGTAAATACTAACCAAAATCGACAAGGATTAAAAAAATATATATATAAAAGGAATCTTTTGATTCGAGAGTGCTCTTGGAAAGCGCGTTTCATAAATGTTTTGGAATTATGACTAATTATGTCGTAGCTCAAGGTTAGTCAAATTCCAAATAATTCATGAAATAAGGAATATTCAGGAGAAACACTTATGATTTATAGTCCTAACATAGACTGCAAAAGATGCACTTTGGAAAACCCGTAACAAGAAGAACACTTTGTAACACAACAGATTATTGACAAGTGTGATGCCCACCGACATATAAGGAAATCAACAAAGTTAATAGAAAAAAATATGAAACAAACAAAGGGAAGACTTGGAAAAGAATAAATATACTGAAACTGAGGGAAGTCACAGAAGAAACTAGAAAAAATGAGTACAACCACGCACATCAGACACAAGGACCAAGGAGCATATAGCAAACAACTCAAGGGCCCAGGGCCATAACTCTTTAGATATCTGTTTTGTTCAAAAAGTTGAGAAAAATATTTTTAGTAGTTCCCTAGAAGAGCATGTGTACAATATTTCAGGGTCTTACTCCAAACGATGCGTCCACTGCTTTAATAACGTACCTGAAAATCATATAAGGGACATAACTATGCTAAAACTGTTTTTTAAACATGAAAATACAGCTTTTGGGGACCCACGAATTGAGCCTCTGTGCAAGATTTCAGATTTCTATCTTTGACGATGAAACCACAGCAAAAATTAACAAAGACATATAGCAAAATACTCAAAGGAGCAATAACTCTGTTTTAAAATTGATTATTCAAAAAATTGTTAAATTTGATATTAGATAGTCACAAGAAGAGTCTTTTTGCACGATTTCAGATTCTTAACTCTGAAAATGTGATCACAGCGTGTTTTTGCCAAATTAACAAAGAACATAAAGCAAAAAAAATCAATAAGGGCCATAACTCCGTCAATTTTCAGCAAATATTTCTGGATTTAGACAGCAGAAATTATATTCCTGGTTTTTATCATCCTTCCAAAAATAAAAGAGGTAACAGTGACTCAAATCTAGCTGACTTTAACTGTTTATTACTGATACAAACAAACGCATACAGTGGCATTTCGTTTTAAAATGAAAGAGGATCTCTTTCTTATTCATCCTACTAGCTCGGATATTACCCATACAATCTAATTTATACGTATTTTGTGTTCGCTTTGTCTTTAAGGATAATCACTAGTGATTCGTTTTACTTTTTGATTACAAAATATATCTTGATATTAAATAGTGCCGTATTCTTTTTTTTAATTCAAAACTTCGTTTTGACATTGACCTTTTGATGACTATAGAATTTAAATTGATCTAAAATAATTCACGCTCCTTAATACTAAGGGATACATGTACAATAATAAAATCCAATGAATTTGTTGGTAGCTTTAAGTGAAAATCCGATTTCTTATTTGTTTTCTTTATATACCGCGGTTATATTTGAATTTATGCAAATAAGGCGATGTTCTCGACATTTTATTTTTGTCTACATGATGTTTTTAAACGTTTTCCCTTAAACTCTTTTATACACAATTCCATACTTTTATCCAGAAGTACACGACGGAGTACAATCTTGCTTACAACACGAGTAAAACAGTGCGTTTTCTCATATTGAAAGTTCAATTTTAAGAATTTCTTTTCATTTTTCAAGATAACTCCTCCCTCTAGATAAATATGGTTCTTTTTAGGGAACCCAATCGAATAAAATGTCATGTGCAGAATTAAGACAATAAGAAAATAAAATGATTACCGCATCTAGTTTGTAGACGTAAATGATCATATTTCTATTGTGTAAAATTAAAATACATCTTTTTTAACAATGTTTTTTTTACATTTTTTAAGTACAAATAAATCTCAGGAAGATAACAAGGTGAAAGATTTTGAATTTTTCATCCTGGAAAATAAATTTGCCTAATCAAAAGAAGAAAGATAAAAATCGAGGGTTACGTCCCTTTTTTACCTTCACAGTTCATAATGTTCCTCAGACTAGTACATGGTGTTCATTTAATATTGACACATTCTGGTTTTAATTTGCGCAAAAACAAAATGTGTTAACAACGACCGTTGTTTTACAAATAAAAGATTCTTATTTTGTTTCGTGGTGTAACACTACAGACAATAGCATGAAACTCTTTACAGAGAAAAGCAGACTCTCGTCTCGCTCCGCTTTGTTACACTTGCTAAATATTGAACCGGTGAACAAGAAGACTGGGTGACATTCGGTATGTGAAAACCATTGTGGAAATGGGGATGGTTTCAGGGTGGTTTAAGGTTGAAAATGGGGTTAGGCAAGGTTGTTTTGTTGGTCCACTGTTATTCATGATAACAAAAGAACTATAATGTTATGAAGCTTACATAAAATAAACGAAATGTAAGAATACCAAAGTGATATCCTACGCCGATGACTTTGGTTAATAGGAAGAAAAAGTTTATCAACAACATTAAGGAAAGTTGAAGAATCTAGAACATTCTCACGTTTAAAATTAAAGAGAAAAATACCAAGCGCTATGTGTTAGTGACTTTGATAATACATCAGAACAAAATGAAAACTACACTTGGTGAAAGGGGGGGGGGGGGGTAAATTAAAAATATTCATAGCGAATCAAAGGTCAAATGGAGAAGCCTCGCTTTCAGCTGAGAATTGGGAGGGAAAGATTAAAGACATTAATGAATCCATTGCTAAATGGCCAAAGAGGATCTATCCCTATTTTGTAAATTATGTGTTGCTAAAACCTTTCTTTTGTCAAAACTGTACTACACAAGTCAAGCGTTATCATTAACTCAATCCGTATTCAATGAAATAGAGTCTTTAATATTTTAAGTTTTGTGGGGGGGAAAGATGACCGATAATAAAGCATTTGAAAAAATAAAAATAAAAATGCAATGTTTTGAAGCAGATAAAGGTGGTCTTAGTATGATAAGAGTACAAGATCAGCAAACTGTATTTCTCATCAAATGGATAAGTAGACGTCTAGATTCCAAAGACATCGATATAGAGGTGACACAATAACATTTAGTTTATTTGCCCGGTTGGTTGAAGGGAGGCTGACATATGCATACAGTGCACATATTTATTCACAATATAAGGACTATCTTCTGATACAGTCACTTTTTTTGAGAAATACATTTCCGCCTAAACAAAGATAAAAATCATGTCAACTTATCCTTCTGTAACAGCAAAACCTCAAAGCTCAGCTACCAGGCCCATGAATGTTGATAACTTTTATATAATAAAAAACGTTTTCAAGAAAGTGCCATAAGGCTTCAAATTTGAACAAAATGAAATTTAAACCCCGGAATTGGATTCAACAACTCGTAAAATCATATATATGATAGTTTTCACAATTGTATTAAGATTTATATTGGATTGAGAGCAGGATGTAGTTTATTGACTTAAATTGGAAAAAAATTGAACCATATCAGAAGACGAACCATCTTGGCAGACACCAGTGTACTGCTTAAAAAATGAAAATTGACTGCATTGATCAAAGTTGAAAAAGGGATATTGAAGGAGTTACCACGGCCATATCTTTATTTTTTGACAAATGGACATAGTATTTCGTTGTACAGAGAATGTGTTCTTCTCTTTTGGTGAGGTTATGTCCACTCTATCATAATTTTATAAGTATCTCATAAAAAATATTCAACGATACAAATGCTACAGTTGACTGTGTAGCAAAGACCGAGGTAAATGTGTATGAGTAATGGAAACTATCAGATTTGAAATGTATCTATTTGACCTAAAAAATACCTTACGTCTATACTGATAGATAGAGTACTTATTTAAACATATCATAATAGATAGAGTACTTATCTAAACATATCAGAATAGATAGAGTACTTATTTAAACATATCAGAATAGATAGAGTACTTATTTAAACATATCAGAATAGATAGAGTACGTATTTAAACATATCAGAATAGATAGAGTACGTATTTAAACATATCAACTGATACATACAATAGCTTTCATCTATTATAATAGATAGAGTACTTATGTAAACATATCAACTGATATACAGCAAACAACTAACATTTACCTATTTAAAAATCACTGTAAAGTTAAAATAATGACGGGCATTTTTTAGTTTTGAAAATTATAAATACATTTGAAAAACAGCTAGATTTCGGAGATCGTTATCTAGAGCTTGGCAACCAGACTGCAAAATATGACGAAAACCCAACAGAAAATAAGTTTTCTATAGCTTATATATTTTGCACTTCAACTTCCTGATTTAAACTTAGTATTCACATAATATAGCAAAAAACTGAAAAGTTTTAAATCGATTGTTTGTATCAAACCTGCCTAATCAGTTTCGAATAAAAACTGTGGCATTTGAAATTTTGCATATCCATACATCAATTATATAGTTTACTCGAATTAAGGCATTTTCTTGACTGAAACAAAGTATTTCAATATTGCCGCCAAGATACTATTACTTCAAATATTTTTTTTGTTTCTTGCATTTAACTGTCACCAAAGACTTAATTCTCAAGTTTATCTCCATGACAACGTCAATCTTGCAAGAACTTTTAAATTCAATGTCAGATCCGAGGCAAAAATAGATAAACCACGGTCAAATCTTCAAAAAACAAAGTTTGACCTAGAAAATGACCTTTGATAGATTCATAACACTCCTTTCCGTGCAAATAGAGACTTATTTGACAATACATCTGTAATGAATATAGCTTTAACACGCTTTACTATGTGTATTTGTCAAAAGATAAAGATATATAATTGTGCTTGCTGTCTGCTGACAATTGTTGCATCTTCTTTCTTTTGGGGAATACCATTGGTTTTATCTTTTGATAATCAAAAAACGAAATTTAAAATCAAACAGTGTAGCATTTTTGTGACCATCATTAATTTCATTTTAACATTGACCTTTAAACTACCATTCAATTCCCAAATAATCTCAAAAATGTTATTTTGAACCCAAATCTCACGGATAAATGTATCATAGT
>JAUUEB010425631.1:0-11989 GCA_032362205.1 Clione limacina
CCCCCCCCCCCCCCCCCCCCCCCCCCCCCCCCCCCCCCCCCCCCCCCCCCCCCCCCCCCCCCACGTCTATTAGGGGATTGAGAGTAAGAAGTTGTAAAGGTAGTAGTCATTGACTTGACTTTAAGAATGTGTTTTCAGTGGAATATTATTCGAAATAACACATGTATAAGAAAAATAAATTCAGTAAACCAATAATAAAGCATTGATACAGTAATGATTTAATCTTTAATGACCTATTTATCGCCTATCAATACTGACTATAATAACCAGGCGCGAATCTAGGATTTCCAAATGCGGAGGAGGGTCATATCACCGATTCTTTTTAAAGGGGAGCATTTCATGAAAGTTAGGTGAAAACGATGTTTATATTAGGGCATTTTTATCGTTTGGGAGGGGACATTGCACCATGCCCACCTAAAGAAGGTGTTTCTCACTTGGTTGACAATAATTGTTATTCTTGTAACTCTACATTTTACCCGCTCACGTCATTAGAAATCCAATCACGTAGATTTTCGTAATATATACAACTCTAACTATTTCCAGTCAGTTATCTTTGGGTTATTCAACTTACAACGTTTAGTTGTTAGTCGAAAGTAATCTGTGGCTGTAACACACGTTTTCAGGTAAGTTTTAAGAAAGGGAATAATTATATAGGCTACCGAGTTTATCAGTGTTGTCCTACAATATACAGGCTACCTAGTCTTTGCACAAGTCGACCTTTTCTCATTCTCATTTCGGGTTCATTTTTTCTAGATTAATGGTCACATAATTAAATAATACATTATTGTTGTTCCCCCTACCACGAATTTCAATACATATTCAATAAATTCACGGCATCTACGAGTTATGGCTCCAGCCAGAATGGCCAGCTGATTGATCACCATAGTAATAGAGGGAAGACCTTGATAAACCTTAGACTATTTATATAGTTGTAAAAAAATTCAACGTTTGGGTCGCCTTGCTCCCACTTCTTGCAATGTTATCATCACAATTACACATTTTAGTCTGGCAGTGAAATGCCAAATACCCACCTTACCCCTCGAAAAACTATGAAGTATTTCTGTTGGTGTGTTCTGATAGTTTAATAGGTCTAGAGTAAAAAAAACGTCTGATACCACTCTGTGTCTACCATATTATTATTTCCAGCAACTGTTGCCTCATAGTGACAGTAAAGTTACGTTTGACGTCAACAATGAAGTTTTAGCTCAATAGTGTGCCAAGACCTAGAGCGAACTGAACCAGTTATTTAGACTTATAAAGAATCTGTAGATCTATGATGATAAAAGGAAAGTAGCTTTGTCTTTAAAGCGTTTGAAGTGACAAGTAAGTTCTCTCCATTGAACAGCACTTTCAAGATCACAAAAGAGGTCATTTGCTGATTTCTGATCATAGATGTCAATCAAAGACATACGGATGATATTTTGGAAATCATCATTGACGAGGATACATAAGTTGGTTGAATGATAGACCATGGAGTGATATCCTAATTGATAGTAAAACTGAGCCATTTTGACATTTACTACCACGTTGTACTACTGATAGCTGCCATGAGACTTGACACATATTTCTACTTATAAGACAAAGCTGTCAGGCGAACATGTAGGGTGGGTCTTTATTAACTAATATTTACTATCCAGCATGATATGATGCTATGTACAAACTTTGAGAAAGAAAAAACACAGAGATATTTGGTCAACTAGAAAAGAAATGTACATATAAGACAATACATTCTCTTTAGCTTCTACAGAACCAAATTCGTCTCAAATTTAGTAGACAAAGTGATTAAAAAGCAAAGAATTCTTCACAAAATCAATTTAATAACGACAAAGAGACACCTAGCTTAAGACAAAAGAAGTAATTAACAGTAATTGATATTTAAAAGACACTACAAAAACTAGCACAGCTTACAAGCTGCGGCCTAAAATGCAGAAACTGAGTGATTAACCGGAGTGAGATAATGAGAGACCATAGGTTTTAGTGTAACATTTTACTCTAACTGAATGTTTGTATGGAGGAGAACACTAATCAAGGCGTCCGAAAGCGTACATTCCAGCCTAATAAACTTAGCTTGGCTGGGGGGAGACTTAACTGGGGTCAGATATCAGTCCTTATCTCTCCAGTCTCACCGCGGTGTTATATCATAAGGCGTCCTATCATACTTTTTGTGAATGTGAGAGTATTTCCGCTTGAAGTAGTAATCAATGAATCGAAACAGTAAAACTGGTCACATATATACAAAAACGACAAAACAGTATGCCTCAGATAAAAGGATAAAAAATAAGAGAATGAAATGTAAAAAACAATAATCGTATGCTGATATCCTTTCAGAACAGAATATGACAGTCAACACAATCCAAATCAGTTGATTTTTTTCAGCCTCTTTTTCTTCTTTTTGTGTTGTGTTTGTTATATTTATTTCTTACTTACTTTTTATGCCTCATTGATCGTGTATTCTTTGTTTTTGTTTTGTCCTGAGGAAGGCATGTCTGCCGAAAGTGTATTGTTTTTTTGTCTCAATTTTCGTTCAAAGTGTTTCAATGAATGACTAACTTTTCTTGACCGCAGTCAACACAAACCAAAGGCAATATCTAAATGACAAAATCATAAAAGAAGAAAAAAACCACGACGAAACATCTAAAAAAAACCACAGAAGACCGATCATGAAAAATGTACAAAGAATGTGACAAAGAATAAAAACAAAGGACAAAAAAAACAATTGAAAGGAATGAATTTGAAAATAAAAAAGAAAGGAGGAAAAGTGTAAATCAAAAGGAGATGTGTCAAATAGAATAGAGAAGGGATGGACATGGTAATTTCATACTTAATCTGTATTTATAATTGCGTTCTCGTAGATTGTGGTCAATCGGAGACGGACGATAAACCGGAGCCCCGTGTGAAGAAAAGCACGTTAAAGATCCCTTGATGGCTGCTCAGAGTGTCACCCGGGCAAAATTATATACACTGAGTCCTATCAGAACCCCAAAACCCAAATCAATGCGACCCGAGAATGTTGTCTCGGGAGGAGCTCCGGCTCTGAAAAGCCTAAAATCGTAACTTCTTCCCCTTTACAAGGAAGAGGTCACGAGGAGTATGAGGAGGAATCCTTGACAGCTCCCCATCAGTCAGTCAGTAATCAAGGAGAATAAGTAAAAAACATGGTTCTACCTGTCAGTTTAAAGTCTGACAATTTCCTGAGAAGATCAATATCTAAAATGATAATTTCTTTATTTTACAAGCAGCAAAAACGTGAGAAATATGAAAAACTCAATAAACCATGGACAAGACCATTTCAGAAATATTTCTGTGAAAACCATTATCACATAGCCAGACACGTGCTTAAGCTTCTGGTGTCATAACTCAGAGAATGTGTGGCATCACAGGGAATTTGAAATTAAACATATTTAACATGCGAAAAACCATTCGTGCAGACTACAATCATGGATAATGGGACAATCTAGCAGACTAATTGATGACATTGAGTCTGATGACCGGGTTATTAAAAAACTAGCGTTGACAAGTGCTCTATGTAAAAAAAATAAACAATAAAATATAACACAGGAATGGTAACCGTGCTTTAGATCCCAGAGAAGCCAATGATCGCTTGAGAATATCTGGGCTTGTGCTACTTTGCTCCGTCCATGACGTCTTAAGTAAAACTGAGGACGTAATCATCCTCGTTTGTTACTAAAGCATTGAGCTCTATGAATCGGTTAAGTTATTGACGGATCTATTAGTGCCCACAACTCGTATAATGGGAAGGCTTGACTGAGGAACCTGATTAAGGAGACATTTGCAGTTCATCTCGTTGTGAGAGAGAAAGGAAATGAGCAAACAAGTACAGGTCACTTGACAAGTGTTTATAGGATAAGAAGGGAGGTTATTAGGTAAAGCTTAGAAAACATTTCTAGTAATGGATAGTTTACTATCATATTGAATGAGTTGGTAGTTGTTAACCATTACAAATGATTCAGTAAATGACTCAAAATGTGTAAATAATATTGTAAAATGTTGAAACTTTATATGTTTTTGGTACATGTTTTTCATTGCTTTTAGTTTTTACTTCAAGATTGACATTGTAAATACCACTGGACCATCATAAGACAAAGGGTGAATACTTAACTTGATCAAGTGTATGTTTATCACAGCAGATATAATGTACAATAAAGTGTTTTATAGTTCGATTCTGAACCTTGTAATTTTGAATTAAATATTTCTAGTATTGGCTTTGAAAGTCTGAGGTTCCTGATGCCATGACTAATGTTGATGAACTGTGTTGATGGCCAATGTTGAAGTATACAAATGTAGAATCTGCAGATACATAAAAACTGTATTTGACGAATGAACTTACTTAAAATGCTAAAACGGTAATATAAATTGGTCCAAAGAAACATCTTGAACAAAGCACATTTGATTGGTTTTCTAAATAATGCCTAATAAGGCTCAAGGTTTTACCATTATAACATATTTATAACACAAACTAATGCATAATAAATTGATTAAAGACACATTATTAAAGTATATCTTGCATAACAAGGATATTTCGAAGCAAATAACAAGATAGAAAATGTAAATTGATGATTTAAACAACTATCGTTATTTCATAACAAGAAAGAAAATCTAAAATTGATATTTTAAACAATTAGCGTTATTTCATCACATCTAAAGAAATTATCTTCGAGACTTGAAAATACGCATGTTTTATCATATGAATATAGATGATTATGGTTTGTTAACCGTTCGGCTGAATTCAGTAAGATATTTAAACAAAACCAGTAGTTCAAGAGAGAGAAACTTGCAGTTTTTGAAATATTGAGATAAAAACAGAGAGGCAGGTGACTAAGACAATAAAAACTGTTTGGTATTCAATACTGCAGTTGAAAGCATTGAGACTGAACATAGTGTTTTGATCAATGTTGAGTATTATGGGAAAATTTCCATAAAGAAGATAAAATATACAAATTCCAGCTAATGATGAGTACAATGAAGTATGTATGTTCTGAGTTTACCTATTAACGTAGACATTGTTAGCGCCTCCATTATTTCCAATGTAATAGGTGGTAACAGAGTTCAAAATGTTCTTTCAAGGACGTTTGTGTCTGCAATCTTGTTCTGCCATATGATGTGCAGAAATTCCCTAAAGCAAGTCGTATGGAAATCGTTCAGCTGACTTGCGTGACGCTTGTAAAATATCCATGGCCCGCTAGCGTAGACATGGTGGTAGGCACCACTTCACTTTATAACTTAAACTCAATGCTGAGACCTAGTCCTCTCTAATACACTTTTACTGAGTCTTTTGAAAGAGGTCCTGACTTTTGCAACCCTGTTGTTGATCCCAGTGTCTATGTTTGCGTTTTGGGAAAGAGTGGTTATGATGTTCATGCTCAAAAATTACCTTTAATTTCAAATTAATTGATATAGAATGTAGTCTGGGCCTATGAATACATATGTGGCCTAAAAGGCAAGCCCCGAAGGCGTCTAGAGGTGTTCACATGGGATGTGTGGGTATTGAACTGGCTGAGGGTGCTGCTCGTGCCTTGCGAGTGGCTTTTCTGTATTTCGGCCCTGCATCTAGTTTCTGCTGAACGGACACAAGATGATACTGAAGTGCGCTAGGACTGACTATCAGAAGCAATGGTCTCCGCTTTTACCAGCATCTCTTCTTAGTTCTTTGAGTGTGGCCTTGTGATTGTACTTGCATCTTTTCATTTGGCCGCCGAATTTACGCTTTCCTTCCCTCAATTCACCACTTGAAGCTGGGAATGTTCATGAACCTTTGTGTCTTGGATCTTGTCTTGCAACTCGATGTTTAAAAGTGTCCAAAGACAGGTCACGTGAAAATAGTTCAGCTGTCTTGCGTGGCGCTTGTAGACTGCCCATGTGTCATTTGCGTAGAGAAGAGTGGTAAGTACCACTACTATACTGTATACATTAAGCTTGTTGCTGAGACTTAGTCATCGGCGCTCCAATACATTTTTCCTGAGTCTTCCAAAGGAGGCACTGACTTTGGCTCTGTTGTTGTTTTCCGCAACTTTGTTTGCATTTTGGTACAGAGTGCTTCCTAGGTAGGGGAATGTTTTTCAGAGCACAGTCATCGGCAAACAGAAGGTCCCGTATTATAGTCTTGTTTACTTTTGTGACAGCTTTGAGGGAGCTGAGTTTTAAAAAGTTCTTTATCCATCCTGTATCTGACTGGAATGCTTCATCCTCATGATTCGCAACTGCAATTAGTAGCATTGCTGAGAATGCCTAGCTAAAGAGGGATGAGGAAAGTACGCAGCCCTGCTTCACGCCGTTCTCTGTCATCGAATACTTTCACTATCATGCCGTCGTAAAACTGCCGAACCATAGTTGTTTTGGCAGTCAAACGTCTTCATGATTCTCCACAGACCCTCTCGGATAACTGTGTAAAAGACATTTGTCAGAGCGGCAAATGTCATTTTAAGTTCATTGTAATGTGCATGGTATTCGCTATTGTGTTGGTGCTGCAAAGAGCATGCCCCCTGTCCCATGTTCAGCATGGAAGCTACATTGGCTTTCAGGAAGTAGACCGGTTTCAGGGTGCTTCAGTAGACGGTTGATCAAAACTCTAGAGAGGATATTGCTTGCTATTTAAAAAGAGATTTAAGCTGATAGAGCATCAGGTTCTTGTGCTTCGTCAATTGAGGGCTGTTTCACTGCTATGATCACTTCATCTTCAGTTGGAAGTTGATCAAGGTTAGTTATGATCTCCACTCGGGGCAAGTGATCCATGGTTTGTTGTTGATGTCAGAAAGACTGTTTAAGACATTGTCGAAGTGCTCTACTTATCTATGCAGTATTATACCTCTTTCCGTCAGCAATTAGGAGGGTCAATGTTGACTCATAATATATCAATATATATGAGCAGTAAAAATTATTTTTGGAAATATGTAACCTACTCTCGGTTTATTAGCCTAGCATCTGTTCATATGAAGGTTTTCGGTTGGCAAATGCTTTACACACCCATACATGAAATGATCATTTGATGCGTTCCTTCAACAAGAAAGCAACGGATGTCCAGATTTAGAGGGAAATGTTGTGTATTACAATTCAAAACATATTGGATCAGGCACGTATTCCATAATACTAACCACATGAAGCATTATCTACAACAACTTTATTTCAGCTTCGAGGAAGACTTCAGTTCTATAAGACAAAAAAGAAGCCACAAGCCTCAGACCTTTAGACTGACAAGTTAGACCAAAGGTTACTTTGTGAGAAAATGGAGATTTTAGCTATCCCAAAAAACGAATACAAATGTAATATTGTTGAAGTTCAAGGTACAACTGACTATCATACAAGCAAAGAAAAACAAAGAAAATATTCCAAAATTAAAACGAATAAGATATGCATTAAACAAAATATGAAAAGAATGGTCTTATTCGGTCCGGCAGGAGAGGTATTTCTAATGTATGAAAGATGAAGTGATTGTGCGCAAAGTGCATAGGTAATTATATAAATTCAACTTAAAGCAGTTGTTTAATTAGTATCGCTCAAACACTAATGTGTTGTTTAGGCAACAATGAAGATTATTCCTAGTTCGAATTGACAAAAGGTTGTATTTTTCCAACTCAGTGATCCAGTTCATAATATGTGATGTCATGTATTGTCCTAGTAGTTTGTATGACTGTGAGAGTCTACAGTCTAGTATGCAATCTTCTCTGGACGATATCATCACGCCTGATTTCATGTCGGCAGCCAACCATGACAACTATATTGGTGAATTATGTCGGTGAGTTATTTTTTACACTCTGTGAACATTTTCAGAAATCTTGCTTTGTTGAATTGCAGGTATGTGTTTTGTCCGGTTATTTCAGTTATGTTTAGCTATTTATGTATCGACATTTTAATTAATGATACACTATGAATAAGACATTTATTATGATGATTTTTATTTGTTTGTTTAACAATTGCGTCGAATACAAATTACTGGTACAAACGTCAAAGTGGTAAAAAGCAGATTATGATCACATATCTTGAACTAACGAATATTAAATTTGAAAAGAAACTTTGTCTTTGGGTTCCAATAAAAGTTTCAAGCTACTTTGTGTAGCTTCATCAATCACCCTCAAAGCTAAAAATTAGCCTGCTTTTTTCAAGTATACTTCAACGCATGATAAAAGCAAGAAGCTTGGCATGACAGAGAGTATCATTGAGTTTCTCATGTATCTGTAAATATTGTGATACTTTACGTTTTTGCAAAGTCTCGGTTTACGGTATGTGTTATTTTTTGATAATATTTGGCGTCTCGATGGGCCAGTTTAAAGACCAACATCGGGGGTGGAGAGTCTAATCTCGGTCTTGTCAAATCTATGTATAATATATGAGAGTCGACTTTCTCCGATTTGAACTTTACTTTACAGATGGAGACATTTAAACCTACTCAAGACCATAAATTCAACCGTTGTAAAAACAGGTTTTTAGAAACACATATTCTTTTTATATTTATGTTTGCAAACTAGTTGTTTGTAGTTTGGTAATGGAGCCGTGAATTGTTTGGAGAATTGTTTACTTATTTTTCAAAGTGCCCCAATGAAAAGAACGATTTAAAAAAAACACACCCATTGTGATATGTGTCTAAATAGCTAAGCTATTGCTATTTTGGGTGTTCTGCATTTTTTATGTGTACTGCTTGTTATTCTTAAACGATAAGTGTAAGAAATAGCATTAATGCAAATATCCATCTCATCAGACTTAGCACCCCATCCACATTTAAACAACAATACGATAGATGCCGACAAACTCTTGATCAACTACAACGATAATAGACATTGTTGGTGACCCTGACGCAAATAAGCCAACTTGGTAACTTAGTATGTACACCGATTAATCTTTTAACAAATGAACTTGCAAAGTTTCTTTTGTTCAGTATGTACAGGGTAGTAGGAAGCAGGGGCATGTTAGGGTTTTCAAATGGGTTAGGGGGTATCGGTATTAGGTTATTCCCTGTATAGGGTGTTGAAAAATTTAAAGGGGACCATGCTGTTTTTATTTTCCTTGTTTTGGTAGACATTTTGCGTTCTTTCCACTTTTGAATGTCTGTGATGAAGCATTGCAAGGAGAGCGAGCGTAACGACCGAAACGATGAATTAAGGGAGCGTTTCGCGACCCGAAATACTAGTCTTGAAGGTCTAGTTCTACCATTAATTTTAATGAAATCCGAGCGAAACAAAACAAAGGTAACATATACAGATATTAATATAAAAAAATAACAGGTATGACTTTTTTGGTGGTTGTTAAATTGATAAATATTGTAATTTAAGTAAAAACGAAACAACATGAGCCTAAATGTTCTGTTTCAACTTTGATTTTTTTTTAAAGTTAAAAAGTATGAAAATTGACATTTAACGCTATTGAATGCAACCTAACCTAACCTCAAACTCAGCTATATTTTAGCGCAAAAGTGTAAGGTTTGAAAAAAAGAAACATCAAAGGAATAAAATTATAACTCTATTAGCTATAACTACTTAAAGTCTCGTTATTTAAGTAAGAATTTACAGCAATTAATTCTTGGTTTTCAATGGTAGTCTTGTACCTAAATATTGCTTTAACTTCATTTTGTCACATTGGCGTTTTAATACAGCTAATATGTTTCACAGTTTCACAGTTTCACAGTTTCACACGTTAAATTTAAGTTTTAAACTATGGATCATTCGTTACAAAAGTATTCCGTTTGATTTGGCTAATTTTTCTTCTCACATTCCTTTTCTAGGTCTTCAAAGCTTTCTGGCTAGTATGAAAAATCACGGTTTTTCTACTTAACCAACACAAAAATATAAATACTCGAAAAATGAGTACTCGCAGAGAGTACAACCACGAACATCAGACAAAAGTAACAAAGAACATATAGCAAACAACTCTGTAAACATGCTTTTCAAAAAAGTTGAGAAAAATATTTTTAGAAGGTCCCTCCCTAGAAGAGCATGTGTGCAACATTTCAGGATCTTACTTCCCATGATGTGTCCACTGCGTAAAGAACGTACCTGATAATCATCAAAGGGACATAACTCTGTCAACATTCTGTTTAAAAGAAATCACAGCCTTTACAGAAGCACTGTTTAGCTTTTGTGCAAGTTTTCCGATTTATATCTTTGACGATGGGCCCACAGCGTTTTCGAAAAATGTACAATGACATATATCAAAATATTTCAAGGGACCTTCACTCTGTTTTTAAAATTTATCATTCAAAAAATTGTTAAAGCTGATTTGAGATAGTCAGAAGAGCCTCTTTGCGAGATTTCAGATTATTTACTCTGAAGATGTAACCACAGCGTGTTTTTGCCAAATTAACAAGCAAAAGTAATTTCTACTTTGTCTTTATAAATTTTCCAACCATGAAAGAGATCCGAGCAAATTTACTCAAGTTATCGTGTAAACAGACAGACAGACATACACACAGACACATAGACAACAAGAAGAAAATATACCACTACGCAAAATTATTGTTCATGCACAGATAGTTCTTAACTAATGGATGTCATGTCATTTTCAACTATAAATATATAACTGTTTAATTTAACTATACATCTGTAACGTTTCTTAAGTGATGCCATATTATTTTCAATTATATATATATATTTAACTTTACGTCTAGATATTAACTATCAATAACAATCTTGAAACGACTACTTCTAATGTTTTTTGGAGTAGTCTCAGTCTAAATAATTCTGTTTTCGCTTAAGGTATGACCACAGTAAATTAAAATATGAGTGTTATCTATGTTTTCTCAATAACTTATTTTCCACCCTGATCCTAAAATAATCAAAAATCAAAAAAAATATTCTCAGCAGTAAATACCATACAAAAACAACAAATAGAGAACGTTTTGGTGAAAGGTTCCACGCAGTATTATTTTAGATACTTGAGACATAAGGCAATCAGGCATGAACAGTTCAATTTTTGTAGTAAACGTGTGAAACAAACAAACGTATTTTCTGATCATAAGTTATCTTTTTAGATCAACTTCTAACCCATAAACTAATGTTACAAATGTATAATGAATAGTTCCCACTTAGATTGTTCATTTTGAGTCTTAATTACATTGTTTTTATTTGCCACTTTTCCGATACATATTTGACTGTGGTCATACGTTAAAGTCGACTCAAAACAGAGAACTTCTAGCAGTCTTTCTTAATATTGCTGTGTGCTGATAATTAATGTCTAGACCCAAAACTACATATATACTAAACAATCAAAGGATGTCAGCTTAAGTTCCTGCTAGTCGGGCCCTACTCGGTCTCTGTTGTATACATTTGTTAGTAATGTTGGTCTATTTTATATTCGTAAACAAGTAAAAAATCATATATTTTTCTCAATGTGTAATGGTCAAGGCTGGTGATTTGTTTAAGCACTGAATTCAAATTGTGAATAAGCGCAATATTCAATAGCTCAATAACCAGACACCACAGTTAATGCATGGTTAGTGTCTTTAAAAGCGTAAGCATATATCCGATAGTTAAGAAGGCCACAATTTAATATATATAACAACTCTGGAGATGTAAAGATTCTTAATTGGCCTGATTTTGAAAAATCACCCTAATCCTTTGAGGTATGTGTAATATTTAATTATTTGATATGCATATCCAAGGAGGCAGTAAAAATGATATTTATTTGATATGTTCAACGTCTGTCCGTGCGAAAAATTAAGAAAGCTGTTATGTCAACATTATCATTGTATATAGCAGAGCAATTGAGTTCTTTTATAATTTTTTCGAGTATTCAGGTCGAATTCCAATCATATTTGCAGTTGGTCTATTTTAGTATCGAATTAGTTTGCAAAACAACCCGGAAATATGAAATAATTTATAATTATATCAGGCATTGCGTGTTCCGGAAATTTATCAGCTCGTTCATGCCTCTTGTAGATTTGTTTTCGATTAAGAGCAGGTACATTAATGACCCTGTCAGTTACCCACCCTGTCGCTACGTACAACTATCACGCGACACTGTTTCCGGATACGGTGGTACTCAC